>CM060947.1:158001096-158073596 GCA_030765055.1 Mantis religiosa | reverse complement strand
TCTAAGATACGTTATTTCGTCCCCAATGAGCAAACTTGTTACAGCTTACCAGATGTTGCTGATCTCCTGGTAAGCCTCTCACTGCCCAGAAACCTCATTTCATTTCATTGTGTCATATCCTTGTACGAAAATGAATTCCTTAACAAAAGTATTTAAAAGCCTATCATAATGTTTCTTGGTCTGATATGTCGACTTCTACATTAAGAGTCATGCTGCCCATTACCTGGTCAGAGGAGTATCAATGATGATGTCTGAAAGAAAATTATTGTTGAAAGAAACTACAGCCTCTGTGGATGAAACTTATACACATTAAGTAATATAAGTTGCTTAGGCTAGATATTGTATATATTATAAAGTACTAATTTAATAAGCATTATTAATCCCATTACTTTATACATATTTCATTATACATATTTCAGTATTTTAATGGAAATAAGAAGAAAAAGGGTAATATTCTATAAGCTTTCATTCTTTGGATGTTATGTTGTTATTAAGTTTTTATGATGCGTCATAGACTTTTAAAATGCCCGGAGTTATTTAAATGTGAAGGTATGACATTAACAAAGCACTTTCATTTACTTTACTGAATACCTATAGCCTTCTATGCAATATAAAACCAAGTTTTCCACTTTTCATACTTAACATTAATCTAAACTACTGGAGAGAGAAAAACTGAGCCAAATCAAGCACTGAATTTCCTACCTAAACATGAATTCTATTGGAGCTGTTTGGAAAGTGTATAATTATAGAAAAATAAACAGATGTGCCTTTTTGTGCATGAAACTTAGTAGATGAACAACTTAACAGTTTAATGTGGAAACAAAGTCAGAACTGAAATCTTAAGTATGGAGAGTGGACTCAAACAGATTGTATAATCATTTAATCATAATAACTAAAAGTAAGGTTGAGACGGCAAGTTTAAGATACCTTGCAGCAATGGTTTCTCTAAGTTTTATTTTTGTGCAACCCTGTGTTTGGTTCATGTCTTATCTTCTGTATACAAGTGCAAGATTTAGTACAGCCAATTTGTTAGTAGTTGTTGAAGATCATGAGTAAAATTTAATATGACTAACTGTATAACTGATTTGCAGCAATGTAAGTGCATGCAAAGCTTTTATTGAATTTATTTAATATATAAGTGAAAACTTCAACATGTTGGCATGCATATCAACTATAGTATGTATTTGTGTGACATAATAAGAAATCTTGATTGTTTTAAAGTGTTCTTGTCATCACGCTACAAATATATTTTCTATACTTTACAGCCATTGTACTGTTGCTGAAAAATTTGAAAACCTTGCCTGGAAGGCAATACATTATTTTTGTATTCTCATTGCTTATTATATTTTCAGTGAACAGCAAAATACACATGTTTAAGTTTTGTATACTTGCCTGTTTAAAATTTCTTTTGTATAAATGGATGTAAATGCTGCTTACATATTTTTCTCATACTATCTCTTTCTCAAGTTATTTTACTTTGCATTATTTCTCTCTCTTCTAGCAATTTTGCACGAGTATACAAAATCGTAACACAGCCTACAAGGTAAACACAAATACTACATACTTGCTGATTATGAAAACGACAACTGCTAATCCTCTAACAAAACAAAAAAAAAAAAAAAAAAAAAAAAAAAAGAAGAAGGTTTTGTATGTATATATTTAAACTAATTGGTTCCATTTCCACTGCCACTATCTTCCTTCCAGCTTTTGTAACACCTCCCAACTTGTATGTTCTTAAAACAAGTTATTTTTCTTATTTTCATTTAACCAGGTAGATCATTGCAGAAATGTATAAACAAAATGTTGAAATAATATCTTAAATAGCTTAGAGTTACCCAGCATTAGTCATCTCAAGATAAGGGAGAGCCACAAAAATCTTTATCCTGATCACACTAAGCAAGATTTGAACCGACGGTCTCTTCAGTATAAGGTAGATACACTACTTCCAACCCACTTTCTTTTTTTCCCATACATACATTCTGCTAAGCATAGCAACTTATGGAGAAGTTTGGGATGGGATAATATCTCCTATCAGGCATTAATGGGTAGATTTGCTCCTTTCAGACTAACTTTAAGCTTTATAGAAACAATAAAACCAAAAACAAAGAATGGTCCTAAAAATCTCCATCTGATTTTGTTTGAAGTACCGGTACTTTCGAGCCATTTCATCTTTCACAAATAGCCCTGTTGCTCTTTCTATTTAATCCAGTTTAATTTTCATGTTATCACCTGTGCTTATAACATTTGAATTATCAGAATTAAAGTGCAAATAAAATGACATACTTAAGGATAGTTATATTTTGTAAATAAAAGTACACAGAATTTTAATCTGTGATTCTTCTGGCAGAATTTGTCAATTAAAAGCTTCATGAGCTTTTGAAATAACTTTTCTGTGAATAGAATATGTAATGCATTTAATGTGTTGCACAATTATTTTTCTATTACTGCAATATTTTCTCCAATATACTGAAGCAATACAGGATGTTTATTCAACTTCAATACATATTTTAAAAGCATTTAGATTGAAGAGCTACTTGATTGTGCAGTAGCGGTCTCTAGCTGCAAAGACTGCATATATAAGCTGGAGCAATGACTTCATACCCTACCATTTGGTATTACCTTCTACTTATGACATTGTGATAAACAGAAATGAGGGATACAGCAACTGGATGATAAGTGTTCATCCAGAAAGAGGTTTAGTGCCGCAAGATTATTCCAAGGTGCCACAATATCCTGACGTTCCAATTTGTTGATAATTCAAGCTTGGTTAATTAGATATTATATTCTGCTTCCACCAACAAACTCTAAGAAAAATTTACAAGAAGTTACACAGGCATTAAAAATTTAGAAAAACAAGCTTTTTATGCTGTGCTACCATAACAAGCACAATATTATGAATCTTACACTTGGGCATATATGTAATAAAAATGACAACTCCATCAATGTGTCCAAACTCACTTTAATTATTACTATAACTGTTAGCACAGCACTAATTTGTACTTAATGTCACTTTTATTAATGCTCAAAGCAACCATGACATGTCCATAGAGCTATTCATAGCACTGATGTTTGCTTAAATTCCTAATCCATACACTAAGTGGCTTGTAATATTTTGATTCTCACAGACAGACACACTTCGCTGACTGTCTTCTCATTAAATGGGCCAACTTGCAGAGTATTCACTTAAATAGTCTCAAGTCATGGTAGAATATTTCGAGAACCACCTATAGAAAGAATAGAAGAGTCATGAAGTTTGAATGACAAATCAAAAGGTCACCTATTTTCCTGGCTCTTGACAGTAGCAGCTAGCCTGATGTCATTGCTAGTGATATCAGCAGTGATTAGATCACTTCTCTAACTCCCGTCTCCTTACTGCTGGCCCAGCTTTGTGGCCATCCTAAAAGTTAATATTACAATAACAATGATGTAACAAATGTGTTAAAATGTATGCATTTATAAATTAATATATTCCAATTGCTTTTTAATTTTCAAAATTTGTAGCCTTCTGTAATATCGTCCTTCTGATTTATATTTTAGTGGATAATGGGAGTGATTAAGCATTGTCACAAAGACCAAAGCTTGCATTGCTTGCCTTACATTACTGATGTATTTAGCAAGTAACAGTGGCAGAGCATGATTATCAAACTTAAATGTGCAACCTAACAAATACTGTAAATAAATGTAAAAGAACAGAGCCTTCCCTTCTCAGTTTGTATGAGATATATGTTTTCTAGGAAAATGTTCTTCCTGGTCACATTGAGAATGAACGATCATCAAACAATCTTTTTCTCTTCATTCTCATACTGTTCATCTGAAAGCTTATATTGATTATTATTTAATGAAAATTCTATTTTTGGAGTTTTCTCAAACATATTTATTTCCTGTTCACATGAATATATGATAACAAGAATAGTTGTGTTTTTAAGCTGCCATATTAATTATATTTATAATGATACTGTTGGAATTCCAAACACATGCTTTACTGAAAATAGAAAACAAGATCAACAAAACTGTTGGTACAGATAGAGTTAAACTGTAAAATTCAATGCCATGGCTGGGATTTCAACCACAGATCTCCCAGTCTCCATCCAGTCTCACTTATCCAATTTAACCACCATGGCTAACGTGTTGTTCTGACATTAAATTCTCAACTGACTCACATACTTTCCCTGTAAACCACTAGGGGCTGTCATATTTGATACACACCATATGTGACGACGTACCATTGTAAGTATTTCTGTCCCAGGCTTCATCATTAAACTCTTGTTATTTAAGTTAATTGATGGAAATTAATCGTCCTTAACACTAGCCAGATATGGGCTAAAGTTTTGAATAGATGATATGAGTGTGATTCTTAATAGGAGAAGTACTTCAGTTTAGTACATACCACGGGTCATGTGCCAACACCAGTTTCCTTTAGCTGACACCAGGTGTTGTTGACTCATGCTTTGTTTTTAAACAGATCACCTTCAAATGATTGCAGTATGGAACAAATTCAAATCATAATGTTAACTAAAGTGTGACTTTTAATAACATTAAAAGAAAACTTATAATGAACATCAATTTTGCAATCTTTTTGAGGAAAGTTTCTCACATCAATTGATGTTACACCACTGGTAAGCAATACAAGTGTGGTGTAGAAATCAAAACACTGAACAAGAAGGGTTTAAGATGAGAAATTAGTTTTTCTCTAATACCCTTTTCCTGTTATTTTCAAGGAAAATCTTAGAAACTGATGAAATAAAAGTTAAAAAATTAATACCACAAGTACATTATTAAAAATTGTATGTTAATATTTCTTGTCAGCAGTGATTCCTACAATGTCAAAAGCTTTAATTACAATGACAGATAAATGAATAATGTAAGCTTTCTTAATATGATTTTTATATCATGGTTCTTATTTTCTAGAAACTTCAAGCGAATAAAGAAAATTGTTTATTTAAGAATTAGTAAAAGTTTCCCTATTGTTTCTCTAAAATAAGCAACAATCAAGAAAATGTGGATTCTATTATTGATCTAAGAAATTTTTATAATATTTGTATTGACAATGAGAAGAGAGGAAGAGGGTAGACATTCCAACAATACCATGTTAAATGCCTTTGTCAAGTGATTTCATTTCTACTCCATATTAAGTAACAATCAATAAAATCTCGAGATCTTTGTTAACCAGTATACCAATATGAGTTACTATAAACTTAGTAATCATTTTAGTTATAATGAACAAAACTTTTATTCTTGTTTGAAAAAGAAAACTTGAAGTAAAGTGCACAAAATTTAAATAAAAACAACAATTAAATGGTTTATTGATATAAAATTCTTGATTTATTGTATATTTTCGTAATCAGAAAACATTTGTTTTTAAAGGTTTTGTTAAGTAATAAGTTAATAAGAGATTTTAACCCTTTCATTGTTTAACTGCATTTGTTCCACTATTTTCCACTCACAAAATTTGTTATAAGCTCCTGTTATTGGAGCATTTACACCTTTTTTAGTAGTCAAGTTTCAAGTCCTTAAACATTTCTAAAGGAATATTTTCCATTCAAGTAGAATTATTATTCCCTATATCCATTTTATAAGTAAATGAAAAAATTATACTTGCCACTATAAATAACTAAGGTTGCCTCTCAGAGTGAAACTGTAGCACCATTTTTTTTTTTTTTTTTTTTTTTTTTTTTTTTTTTTTTGGCTAGCAAATTTAATTTTGTAACTTTGGAATCTACTATCAGTTTATCATGCCTTATGGCATAAGAGATTGTATATCGCAATCATGAAAATTAGTGCGTTAGCCTATCCAAACACTAAATATTTACATATGCCAAATCTAAATGATTTATGTGCATTCTTCATGAATAACTAATATACTTACTTTGGTACTCGCCTTACCTCCTTTCTGCCCCATTTTCTCTTTCTGTCAAGAAGGATATATTTTTAGTGATATATATAAAGGATATATTTTATTAGTGTTTACTGCACTTTTGAATCCAAATTTTATGACAAATAATTACTAGCACAAAGCATTTTACAAATAATATAACAATCCTTTTGTGTAAATTTTAAGGTACCTCTACAATATTTTAAAGTACATCTTAGTAAGAAAATTAAATAAATAAAGTAAAAGGAAATAATGCTGCCTGTGACAGTAATGTAATGAAAATAATAATTAACTAGCAGCACATATTTTGAAGTTAAAATGTTTAAAAGCAATATAAAAAGCCAAAATGTATTAAATTAGGCATATATGGTACTTCAAGTCATTAATTCAACGATAAACAATTTTCTCTGATGTTCCTGCATCAGAAACATATTTTTTATATTATTTCTGCTTGAGTTAGATTCTGGTGCGACTGTTACACAAAAATAATAATTGTTAGTCCCTTAAGAGAAATATTCAAAGTAATGTAGAACTAGAATTGATATTAAGAATATTAGAAACAGAACACTTATATATGGTTTTATCAAAAAAATTGTACCCAATATCAATATATAAAATATACTAACATGTTCAACTCCAACATTTATATCACAAAATTAAAACAAACCGGCAGTTATTAGTTGATATCTGTATAAATCTCAACGCAATAAATACTGAAAATGACTCATATATATCGTAGAATGAATTTGGCAGTGGTTTATTTTTTCTTCAAAATTATAAAAAATAATAAAAGCAGAAAGCTTTCAATTATTAAAGGATCGGAAATCTTAAGCAGCTTTTGAACCAATATTATTGTGAAAGTACATGTTTTTAACAGAACTAAAGCATAATTTAAGTTTTGATATTACAAATAACACTATAGATATAATTTTTGAGGATGTAGCGGTTGTCATATAAATTATCAGCAGTGGATGTTGTGACTGCATAGAGTAGAATTTTGCATGGTTGCTAAATAGAAGGTATGGCTTACTATTTTTTTAAAGAAAAGAACTTAATGCTCCTATTATTCATTTTTGAAAATATAATTGGCATGTGTTTTAAAAATTTAGTGTAGGATTGCAATTGCTACACTGAAGTTCATACTCATTTCATCATATCTTGTTCCCATTTTTTACTTCCTATGGCCGCTTTTATTGTGCAATGCATTTTATAGGTAATGTGAATATATTACAGAGAACAAAATCAACATACTACCATGTTGGCTTTTTGCTGGAACTTATTATTATTACTGAACCTTCTGCTGCATATACAATCAGCCATGTGGCAATATCAGAAGCAGGATTCTTTCTGAATGTATAGCATAATAAAATTACAATTTCATTATGAGAAAGATAATGTTGAGTTATTTCTGCCCTATCTTCCATTTTATTCAATGAACATTGATAGTTAAGATGAAATATGCTTTTCTGCAAAATGTAAAGGGCCTGCAGTTTATGTATACCCTATAAAATTTTCATTTTGAATATTAAAAAGCAATCTATATTTTATCATTTACTTTTTCCAACATCCCTGGCAATATATATTGATATTGTAAAACTTGATATTGATATTGTTTGATATTGTGAAACTTTTAAGAAGGGCATAATTTGATTGCAAAATGCATTGATGTGCAGGAACTTAATTCGTAAAGCTTCAGAGTTATTTCAAAATATCTCCTTTGTCAAAAATCAATAAAAATGTAGTGTAACAAATTATGATTATAACATTAATATGAAAGTCTTATTAAAGAGACTTTATAGCTTAATGTTTTTTAAATTTAACAACATTTTTCCAACATTGGATTAATATTAACAACATTATTAGAAGTACCTTGTGTTCCATTAAGTAAACACGTACACATCAAACAAAGAGTGTTTCACATTAGCTTAAATACATTGGTAAAAAAAAAAAATGATAGTATGCAAATCAAATGGTATCTAATCTTAAATATACCAAAACTGTATTTTTGGGATATTTGTTAAAAAAAACTCACCTTTTTATTATCCCTTCTGTATTTGCTCCAAAATATTGACTTTGAGAATTTCAGTTTAAGCTTTTATTCTGTGCTAACGTTATGATATTATCTCTAACATAACCCTTGGTATAACAGCTCAAAGTGGCCCTGGGTATGTCAACACGACTGCCGGCCTCATGCTCACATATGCCAGGCAGAAGTGAGCGATCATCCAATTGATACAGGGAGATGTGTTCAGCATCTCTGCACTCCCAGCCAAAAGTTGAACTTTCTAGAACAGGATATGCTACCTAGAGTAGATCCTCAATTTTCTCATGATGCTGAGTGGGCAGCAGTCTTATACCTTGGATTTAAAATTTGCACCCTCAGTGGTGGGATCGACTCTGAGCGCATTCTGGGCACAGGGAAACAAAGCACAATGCTTTAGACCACTATGCCACAGCGTAGATACTCTCTTAAAACTGCACCAAGTTAGAATTTAAAGTGTAATTATAATAAACATTTTCATTATAGGTAGGTACCTACTGGCTTCTATAAGGTGAGTGCTGTAATATACTGAGGATACCAATCATGCATTTTCATGATTAAGAGGAAGTCTGCTTCATTAGCTCAATATATATAGAAAAACAGTAATTTTTACCTTAAAATGGTGCATTCTTTTACTGAACTTTGTTTTATAACTTATGCGGGAAGAGTTTATTCCTGAAAGGAAGAACATTTTCAATTATATGCTGGATATAATTGAGGATTTTCCAGCAAATAAAATTTTAATCATTTCAGTTAGGTTAGAAAATCAACATATAGAACATATAAACTCCTACAAGATTTTCAGGTACAAAGAAAATACACAAAACATTGAAAATTACAGGGGAGAACTTCACAAATAATTAATATTATACATATAATTGTTTAAGAATATTTTCACACACTTTGTTCTAATCTAATCTGTTGCTTTTACATTTTACAAATGACTAAAACTATAAATAGGCTTGTCATATTCATATACCTATAGAGTGTTCAATAAATCTTCAAATTTGCCTAATATGAATAATCGTCCTTCAAATGCAATGTATCAAATCGGTGTTGTTTTTTTTTCATATATTTTTCATATGAATGACTTCATCATTGTATTACTTTATATCATGTTTTATCTGAGATCAGATCACTTTCATATAGATAAAGAAAGACTTTCTCTATATCTTCAACTTGTGCAGAATAATTTCCTGCTAATAGACCAAGTCACTTTTATGATATCTGTCCAGCTGCCATACACATAATTATCCAATTCCTTACAGTTACTTATCTTTCTGTCATGAAATACCATATCTCCTTCCAATACCTTTGTAACAATTGTTGGATTTAAAATCGATTATATTTCCACATCCTAATTAGCTTGAAACATTACAGAACTTAGCTAACTGGAACCTTTTAACATTTTTTCTTCACCTTCTTACTTCCTCTATTACTTACCTATTTTTAATAGAGAGAGTATTACACTACACCCAAAATTTAACATTTGATTTCACTGGAAGTATTCTCATGTTTGTGTGTGTGTGTTTGTGTGTGTGTGTGTGTGTGTGTGTGTGTGTGTGTGTGTGTGTGTGTGTGTGTGTGTGTGTGTGTGTGTGTGTGTGTGTGTGTGTGTGTGTGTGTGTGTGTGTGTGTGTGTGTGTGTGTGTGTGTGTGTGTGTGTGTGTGTGTGTGTGTGTGTGTGTGTGTGTGTGTGTGTGTGTGTGTGTGTGTGTGTGTGTGTGTGTGTGTGTGTGTGTGTGTGTGTGTGTGTGACATGCATATGTATCCACATTTCTATCTTCTTTCTGTGGAAAGCATAACTAACGAAGAAAAAGTGTTTGAAATAGCAAACTTGGTATTGTGGGACCCATGCACAGGAGACCAGCACAGAGGCAGACCAAGGAGGAGGTGAGCAGACTTCTACATAATACAAGCAGGTCCGCAGTGATCCAGAACAGCAAGAAGTAGAGGAAGATGGAGAGCAATTGGAAGTTGACTACAAAATGAAGACAGTGCCAGCCCACAAACAACATCCTCAGTTTACTCAGTGATAGGGAACTTAATATAATCACTGTTAGCAAAATAAATTAATCAAAGTGACAGTGAAATCAACTCATACCAGACAAACACTAGATGCAACCTAACGTGGAAAAGAGCCACCCTCTGGCAGGAGGCCTTTGCCCTTCAAGGGAGATATTCAGCTACCATCATCATCATCATCATCATCATCATCATCATCATCATCATCATCATCATCATCATCATCATCATCATCATCATCATCATCATCATCATCATCATCATCATCATCATCATCATCATCATCATCATAACCATCATCATCATCATCATCATCATCACTAAACTTGGTATATAAGTTATGTATTCTCCAAGGATTATGACTTGAAAATTCTTCAAGAAGGTCTGCCCAATTTTTATGTGGAAAACTTTCTATATTTGAATTGCTCAAAAATGGCTGTAGCAATTTTGATTAATAAATCATAATTTTTAGAATTCACAGTGACAAATAAAATGTACATCTTAAATTTTTAGGAAATACTTATGAAACCTTCTTCATTCTGAAAGTTTTGCATAATTGGTAAACTATAAGAGAAGACAAAATCCTACTGCACCAGAAATGTAAATTTAATTAAAGAGCCTAATTTATGCTAAATAATGTACTCAATGTAAGACTTGATGCTTTTACGGCAAGCATTATTTTAAATATATAATAGGTTATGGGTTTATTATGTAAACCTGACACAGCTGATCACCCGCGAAGCCTTGATTAATGTACTTTAAAATACTGCTATTTATTAATTTGAATATTCAAGTAGATGGAGCTGGTTCGTCAGTTTCAGATATCCGAGCTGTTATCTTTCCTCTTCTGCATAATCAGTTGTGTCTGTCCGCTCTGATACTCTCCATATATCTCCCCTGGCTCTACTGGGATTCTCCTTCTTTCTGTGGTCTCTGCTCTTCTCTCCGATATCCTTAACTAGCATCCTCTATTTATCGGTTGTGCATCTTAAATTACCTCTTCAAGTCTGATAACCTGTATCTTCAGTTTCTCTTGGTCCCATTTCCCTCTGACAATCTCTTATGTAATATTCTTTTGTCGTAAATTGAAATGTTCCTACATTTCTTTCTTGAAGTCTTTTGTCACGGGTCATATATTCCTTTAACGCCTTAGAGGATATTATCTGAGAAATATTTTTTAAATGTGCATAATCTTCTGCTTCTCTTAAGATGTTCCATAAACGTTTTCCTTGTAGTTTCCTTCAACCGTTTTCTACTGATAATGATGAATCCAAGTCTCACCAACAGTGATAACTCAGTGCAAAAGTTTCTTCAGATTTTACTTATAGAGCTCCAAACACAAATTTGTATTTGAAGCCACATCCACCCAATTTTGCTTTTACCTCCTTGCAAGATTTCCTGTCAAAAAATAAAAGGCAAATCACTGAAAGATAATGCACCTTTTCCACTATAGCAAAAATATGTTGAACAACTAACTGAAAAGCCTGCTAAATCCAAACTAAACTATGAACCTGTGTTAAATTTGCTTGGCTGATGTCTAACAAAAGACAGTACACGATGGGAATACCAACTGGGCTAAGCAACACCAACTATTTTAAAACACAGGCACTTACTGAACTACCATTTTACGTGTATGGGTGTGTGTCCATTTGTGCATTTTTGCGACAGTTTTAAAAAATATTGATAATAAATTACATATGTAAATAACTATAGATGACTGGTTAAACCAATCCAATTACTACAAGATTGGAATTCATAAGAATAAACTTAATAGAATATTTAAGGGCCAAATTAATATGAAAGGGAGATTGTAGGCTTAGAAATGACAATATTAAATATCTTCAACAATCAATGCAATAAACGCCATGAAATATTTATACATGAGCTTTTAAAAGTAGCATGGGGCTTTAGTCATTAACATGCTCATTTACAACTTGATGCTCATATAAAGCTGCTTCATTTATTCTCACTCTAATCTAGCAAATAATGTGCATTTAAGCACAGTTGGTTGAGAAGTTGAATTATTCACCCTAACAGCCATATCGAAACTGATGAATGAATTTAAGTACTGCTCTATAAAATAATTAGAATTTAAGTCCAAAAGAAAGCACTTTCCATATAAGAAATAGTAGAATGACATAGAAGAGAAAACATAAAGAGGCTTCAAGTGCAGAAGACTTTACTGTCACAAAACTCAATTGCCTGGTACAGTCAAAGGTAAAGCAGTAAATCCCCTCCTGCACAACACAATTTGGCCTAGGGTAGAACTAGGAACAGTCACAAATTCTCAGGTAAAATATCTGGGCAAGCAACTTTATTCTGTATTCATTTGGTGCTATAGCATACTTTCACCTGCTCAAACTTTAGATAGCTAAAGTTCTGTGTTATCCCTTGTGACTTATACCGACCTACATGCTCATTAGTGGTTCTTTGCAACAAAATATGAACAAATCCGGGAGCAAAACGCCTAGATTAATGGTCTATATTCTTTCCAATACTCGTAAAACTTCTGCAAATGAGGAGGGAGGATTGACCCAACATAAAAGACTTTATCTAAACATATTTTGTTATAGAAGTTTACCACTTTAAAGAACTGAAACAAAAAAGATTAATGTGTGTATGTGTGTATACGTGCGTGCATGTGTGTGTGCGCGCGTGCGTGCGCGTGTGCGTGTGCGTGTGTGTGTTGCTAATGCTCTGGAGTCAACAGTGAATGTTCCTTCTAGCTTCCCAGTACTTTGAAGTTATATGTTGATAATTTTGTAAAGCACAGTTTTGTAGACGTTCTCTACCCACTTCTATATCGTGAGAGCACAATACACAATTTGGAGAAGCTGGTATGCCAATTCTATGGAGATGTTTACCTAGGCAATCATCTCCTGTACTAAGCCTGACCATGGCAACAGCAGATTTACCTGGCAATTCCGGAATTACAGAAGGATTTTCTAGAAGTAATTTCATATTTCGATTAGCAGTTCTTTTCAGTTAATCCAGATGTGTAATTATTAATAATGTTTTTCTTTATAATCCCTTTAGTTGATTCATATGAAAAGACTTTTGTTTCTTTCTGTTTAATTTTATAGAGGAGGCCAAATTATTAGACTAAAGCTCTGAAAACCTTCTTTATTTAACATTAATACATGAGCTCTCAGATGGATACATATGACACAGAAACTTGAATAAATACATTGTATACATCCCGTAGGGGAGGGGATCCGTCCCCTTCAGCTGCCAAAGTGCGGACGCTGCGGACCCTTAGAACTCGTGGTACCTCTGACGTTACTAGAGGAACCTCGGGCCGAACAGCCGAGCCCCTCCTTCGGGAGTTGTTCGGATTGGGATGGACTCGAGGGGGCAGTGTGTTCCCGATACCCGTGGGAATCGGGTACGTCTTCAGACGGGGTTGAGGGAAGCCATTAATTCTCCCGGGTACTAGCCTGCTAAGCTAGTAGAAGGTGTGCTAGATCACCAGGCGGCCCCACCGAGGGCATATCGGTAGTCTTCACCTTGAGTGTTGACGTGCTTAAGTGGCGTATCCACTTCCATCCCGTCCTGAGTCCATAGGACCAGATGGGGGGGGGCGCTTGTTAGTCTCTAGGTCTTGCCCTATGGAAAGCCCCACGGAGGAGGCCGAGCGCCCTTTGGGACAGCTCGGATAACTCCCTGGTTGAAGGAGGCCCGGGTCCAGTTCCTACGGGTTCAGGACTAATTGGAGTAGGGCCTCTGGGCTAGACATTGTATACATTCCTTTGTTGGAAATTAACATTTTCATTTCGTTAGGCATACCATCAAACAATGTTTTACACTTATTTGCAATATGCGCATAATGTTGCCATATATTTATAAGTGCCTCGATAAAATGAGTTTTAGTTGTTATGTGGGTATCCGTAATTTTTGTCTTTACAATAGCCAATAAATTCTCATTGGGTTTATATCAGGACTATTTCCTGGCCATGGAATCACTGAAAGACCTAAATCCCTTAAGTATTGTGTTATTTTCTTGGCTTTGTGACACCGTGCACCACCGTGCAAGATACATAATCAATTCCAAACCAATCCCTTATCTGGGACAGAAGTCGAGTTTAAAGAACTCTTAGGTATGATCTTGTCCCATAGTACCCTCAACAATGTACAATCTTCCAGTACCATGGACAGACATAACGCTCCAGGCCATCACCTATGAAGGGTGTTTCACAGTTGGTTACACTCACTGAGGACGAAACTCGTCTTCAATTTTCCTACGGACATACCGACGGCCTTCGTCAATAACTTAAAACTTGGATTCATAACTAAAGCACACATGAACGAGAAATTCATATTAAAGGCAGTTTTTTTGGGGGGAGGGGTAATTTACGTCCTCCAACATTAAGTCATACCGGACGACGGATGAAATTCATGAAATGATCTCAAATGAATCAGCAGCAACAAAACGGCAGCTTCATAAGTTATCCCGAATAATACCTTTGTATACCGTTGTTTAAGGACTATGATACAATGAAGCACAAAATTAATACAATTTTGAGTCGAACTAATACTCAATGCTCCATTTATTGCTAGTATTTACCTAGAACACGTTTCGTTAGGATCTTCCTAACATCATCAGCTGTTGTCGACTAATGGATGCCGGTTCAGTGAACTCCTCTGAGGTGATAGGTGCGTCTCTGTCTGTATCTTGATGAACTTGAAATTTGGGTTTTCTTCAAAGGTAGTATCAAAATTAAACAATTTACTTTCATATTTCTTTATAAAGATTTTTTCCCCACGTGGTTAATGCAGCTGGACCTTGGACACTTTTTAGTAAGTGAATTTCTCGTTCTATGTCATGATTTTCCTTCCAAAAATGGCACGCTACCGCCGATTTATCTATTTCTTTATTCCTGATGTTCTTAAAGTGTTCTTTAAGCCTAATGTTCACGTTCCTTTTTGTTTTTCCAATGTAGAATTTGTCACAGTCCTTGCAATTTATCCGGTACACTCCTGATTTTTTGCCTGTGGGTATCTCCTTTGTATTATGTGATTTCAAAAGGTGTTGTACACTAAATTTGTTCTGTGGGGCCAAAGTGATATTGTGTTCTTTGAAGACTTTTTAGAAAAGGTGTGTAGTTCTGGGATGATACGTAAGTTGTCTGTATGAAGTTTCATTGCTCATTGGGGAGAAAGTGGTTACTTGTTTGCATCTTAGTTGTCTTTTGAATTTATCTATTTTCTTGTTGACCAATTCAGCACTGTATCCATTGTATTCTGCAATGTGAATGATATTGTTGTACTCTTTGTTATATTCTATCTTGTTTAAAGGTACATTAACCAGCCTGTAATTTAAACTGTCATAAAATCAGATGGATATAACCCAAGACAGCACAAGCATGCTGTTATCAACAGTTTAACTTACAGGCTGGTTAATGTACCTTCGCCCCGAACAGCCCCATCGTAGCGTGCGAGGCGGTCCAGGTGTACCACCAGCATCTGCTCGGAGTCTCAGCCAGAAGTAGCGCTGCCGTAGTTTGTGAATCATACGGTTCGCTCCCAGGTGTCCTCCTGAAGTACCGGCGTGCACTTCCTCCAAGACTTCCGGGACCTTACTCCGGGGAAGTACCAACTGTCCTCTCTGCGCCTTCCCAACGGGTGACTCCCATACCCGGAACAGCACGCCCACTCTGGTCTTCAACGAGTCCCATTGGGCCCAGTACGACTTGTAGGTGGCGCTCCTCGGTGCGATGTCCTCCCAGGTTGGCCTCGTCCCTGCCTCCACTTCCCTCAAGAGTGGCCCCAAGTCTGCGTCCGCCAGCTGCTCCCTCCTCAGGCCTGCGCTATCCCAGCCTTCAGCAGGCACTGCCACAACTACTCGGACTGCTGCGGCACGCTCCTTCTCTTCCACTCTGGTGCACTGACCGCACTCTACTGAACAGGGTCTTCGGGACATGGCGTCTGCGTTATCGTGACTCTTCCCTCTACGATGTTCCGAGGTGAAGTCGTACTCCTGCAGCCTCTGGACCCAACGTGCTGTCTGGCCTTCCAGGTTCTGCGATGGGACACCTCCAATGCAATGGTCACTAGCGTCGGTGTCCACAATGAAGGCGCCACCCGGTTGTGGGAAACCCAAAGTTGGAGCACTGCACAGGGTCTCCTTCGGGTGCTGGAAAGCGTCTTCGGCGTCCTCCGTCCACACATAAGGCCGGTTTTCCTCCGTCAGGCGGGTGAGGGGTTTTGCGATGTTGTCGGCCTTTTCCTCTAAATCGTTAAGGCGGTCGTCTACTTGACCCTTCCGCTTGCCCAGATTCGTGACGTCATCCCTCACGCCGGCCAACCGTTCCTCAAACTTGGCGGCGAGAGCCTCGTTCGCCACCTTCATTTCGGTAGCCAGACGGTCATTCGCTGCTCTCACTTCCGTGGTTAACTCGGCCTTAATTTGTTGCATCTTCTCGGTGATGTTGTCCCTAGCCGTCCTGATTAGTTTCAGTTCCGCGGCCAGGTTATTTCTAGTCTCCAGCTTCTCTGTTAATTCGGCCTGCATTTCTTCCATCTTCCTGGTGATGTTGTCTTTAGCCGTCTTCATTTCTTCCAGTTCCGCTAAAATCTTTTCTAATGCTGCCTCCATCGTTGTAATGTTCGGTGATGTTGTTTTCCCGCTTCCTGACACAAGTGTGACTTTGTGGGTTCGTGAAATAAAAAGTCCAATTACACCACTCAACAATGTTCTTTATTTCCACCGACTTACAGATAAACTCTTGCCAATTACACAGAATTTCGTGCTGCACACAGTTACAATTCACCAGTTCGTCCGTTACAATTTCACTGCACTAGTAATTACGTAAGCTCCGGTACACCTTCAGAGTTACGTACAGTCTTCCGTTGCACAATCCTCTCGTACATTAACACGTCACTGACTAACTCTTACACCAAGAACTGACTGTCTCCTCACTCACTAACTGACAAAACCAACTCAACTCAACTCTGTCCGTCTGAAACCCTCTTTATATAGGAATATCGCCGGTTTCTAGTGACCAGGGGAATGTTCCAGATTCCGTAATTTCGAGAAACAGGTGTAGAGAAACAGACGACACAGTCATGTTTTTCCCCTGACCACAGCCTGTCACCACTATAGGACAAACGAGGCGAGGGCGTGGCTAACCGAACCTTCCCTGTCTCCCGCTCTCAGCTGCTTCACAGGGTGTTCCAGCGCTCGCGTTACAATATTTAGTTTTTAATATTAATCTGGATCCTACTATGTTAATATCCTTTTCTCTTTTAAAAAGAATCCATGTATCATTTTCCAAATGAGCTTTTATTTCTTGCTTTATTGCATTGTCCCAGGCATCAGACGATCTATCAGAAAAAGATTCTTCTTAAAAAAGGCTCAGTGGTTAGACCGCTTGGCTTTCACCAAGGCGGTCCGGGTTCGATCCCAGGCGACCGCAAAGTGAAATTTGTGGTGGACAACACGGCATTGGGGTGGGTTTTCTCCGGGACCTCCGGTTTCCCCCGCCATCTCATTCCACCGGTGCTCCATCTTCATATCATGTATCATCAGTGTCACCACCTGCGGTGCCGTATGTAGTAAAAGCGGGCGTTAAACACTACACATTTCATTTCATTTTTCTTCAAAACCACAAATCATTGCACTGTCACTTGTAGTACTATCCTTAGGCGTCTGAATTTCTAGTTCATCACATTTTCATTTAATGGACAAGACACAATCATTAAATCTGGTTGGAACCTTCTTGCTCCGTTGTGGTCTCAGTGTTGGTGGGACTTCATTTATTCCTAACTGGGAGTCATCTTGTACTGGTGTCTCTTGGTTGACATCACTTTCTTCTTGTGTTTCTTTTCAACAGTTTGATGTTTCAGTTCTATTATATAGCCAAGATTCTTTCCAACAGCATCATTTTGTAGATTTGAAGATTCTTGAAGATACATTTTGTTGAGGACTTTTACATCCTGTCACAACTACTTTACTTTGATCAAGCATGCAGATTCTGTATGCTTTATAGATTTCTGAACAGCAAACAAAAATTCCAGGTTTTGCTTTTGTTTACAGTTTTCCTCTTTTGGGTTTTTGTCCAAGATATAGGCAACTGATCCAAAAACATGCAGATGTCTTACAGAAGGTACATGTCCAAACCATCTCTTGAAAGGCTTTTCATGATTTATAGCTCTCGAAGGTGATCGATTACATAGATAGTTGGTCGTATTTACAGCTTCTGCCCAAAAATTTTCAGGTATGTGAGCATCGATAAGAAGCCATCTAGCCTTTTCAACTAAAGTTCTGCTTTTTCCTTTCACTTATTCCATTTTGTTGTGGAGTGAAAGTCGTAGATAGTCTTCTCTGTGTGCCACACGCTTTTAGATATTTGCTGAATTCTTTGTTGCAGTACTCTGAAGTTTCATTATCAGATTGAAGTGTCTTTATCTTCTTTCCAGTGAACATTATCACTTGGTTCTTGCATTCTTTGAAGTCGTTAAGAACTTCAGTTTTTACCTTTAAAAAATATACTCGACAGTATCTGCTATAGTCAATGAAGGTAACAAGATATTTTGCTCCCCCATGTGATGCGAATCACATAGGTCCACAAACATCAGAATGGACAATTTCTAGTGATTCATTTTTTTTTATTTTTTGTAATTTACGTCCTCCAACGTTAAATCATATCGGACGATGAATGGAATGGGTAAAATGATGCTCAAATGTGCCCAGGGTCCATAGAGCTTAGAGTTACCCAACACTCGTCTTTCAGGATAAGGGAAAACTCCGGGGAAAAACCTTATCCAAGTAACTCACCCTGACCGAGATTCGAACTCGGGACCTCTTGAACGTGAGGCATACTCTCTACCACCACGCTACCGAGGCGGGCTAGTGATTCATTCGATCTGTTACTTTGTCTGGTTGGAAATAAACGTCTTGTAAACTTTCCTGCAAAGCAAACTTCACTTTCAAAATATCCATCACTCTTAAAGTTCAAAACTTTAACTTTTTCTTCACGAAGAGCCAGTTTTAGATCAGCTTCATTTACATGTCGTAACTTTTGATGCCAGCGATATACCTCGGAACACAGGTAGGTTTTTTCATTTGATTTGTTTTCATCTTTAGATTTTATATAATACAAACCATTGGATTTCATAGCTTTTACTACTGGGCATTCAGTTTGATCTGAGATCTTGTTTAAGATAACTGAAGAACCCTTTTCTGTGATTTTTCCAACAGAAAGAATATTTATGGATAAATCTGAAACATATAGAGTATTTGGTATTATTAATAGTTCCACTTTTATTTGTGTTCATTTGTATCATTCCTTTTCCATCAATTGAAGTAAATTGAGTTTTAGCTGCTAGTTTCAATGAATCAGGATCAGACGACACTGACACTTCCATGAATTTCCTTTCGTCATTGCACATGTGTGAAGTGCTTCCTGAATCAAGGATCCATACTGAGCTGTGTAAAATTTTTGAATTGGCTGTCACTGAACACTGTTCTATCATGAAGGTGTGTTCAGGTTTCTTTAAATTCCTTTTCTTTGACCAGTATTCAGATGTACTGTGATTGGTCCTCGAATAAATTTCACAGGGAGACTTTTTGAGAATTCAACTTGTAAACTGCTTTGAGAACGGTTGTTTCTTCTGCTAGTTACCACTTCCCTGTTGATATATCTTATTACCGATTTAGAGTGCTTCTTCACTTGAAGTGTTGTCTTTTTGTCTAGCTTCATTTTCTTCCAAGATTTTAATTTTTAGGTTCTCAACATTGGATACTTCATTTCTCGATTCAATGGCAATTCGAAAATTTTCAAATGAGGATGGTAGAGAATACAGCATAATAATGACCAATAAGTCTTCATTTATCACGACATCCATTCCTTTTAGTTTGTCAACAATATCCAAGAATTTAGAATTTGTTGAGATGACCACGTATACTATCTGTGCGGTGCATTTTCTGTATAATCAATTGAGAAGCGTAGCCTTCCGAGCAGGGCCTGAACATTGAAAATTCTTCTTCAGCGTATCCCATACATCTGTTGAGGCTAAGCAATGCTTTATTTGTTTTAATTCTGGAGGTGAAATCATAAGAATTAGTTCTGCCTTGCATTTAAATCGTCCGTTTTCCATTTTATTTTGTCTTCGGGTTTGGCGTCATTTGGCGGTTTTTTTCTCCGGCCACATAAACAAAAGTCCAATGAGAGTAAACACAGCTTGTGCTTGCACTATCCACGTATCATAGTTGTCTTTCTTTAGAGGTTTGATACGACAAAAACTGGTATTTGTAGGCATTTTTATAAATTTTTCTTTTGGACATACAATTTTGCAAAAGTAAAAATGACGCATGCTTACGTAATCAGCAGAACAAAAGGTAAAACATCTTTTTCCCTTCACAATATTATTTACTGCTTTCTTTTCCCGTCTTTCACACTTTATATGCACTGGGAATGTTCTGGTCCCATAACCTGTTGTATTTATTTAGTAATAAGACACATTGTATACAATTACACATACCAAAGAATACAAAAAATATGGTGTGGTTACACATCAACAAAAACTGAGCCCTTGAGAGTGTATGTCTTGCTAACAATATATCTTATGTTTTCATCCATTTGTTTAGTTCTGCTTACAGACTTTTGAGATATTTTTAATCTCTGTACTATTTCATTTTGTGTGTACCGTTCTTTTGGTATTAGTGCCTCCGTAATACCAATTTTTCTGGGTGATGTCACTTTTGTTCCCCATAACCTCAAATTTCCTTTTAACATTAAATCTCACAGCTCCTCTAGTCTTTCTCTGCATGCATAGGACTTTGAAAGTGTTAGTATTGTGACTTTGTGGGTTCGTACAATTAAAAGTCCAATTTGCCGAAATTCTAAATGTTCTTTATTTACGTAGAAGCACTTTGCGTAGCAGCAGAATTACATCACATATCACAATCTACAACACAAAGATCGATGACAATAACAAGCAGCTTACTCAACTTCCACTGTTTATAACACTCGTGTTACACAACATCTGTTCACACTTACAACTCCAATCTTGGCAAGTCGTCGCCTCTTTAAATACCTAACTGATAACTTCTAGATTATTCGAAAATAAACAAGAATCCGAACAGTCTCTAGTTTTTTTTGGTCTCAGTTTATTTCGGCAGACCCGCCGCGCACACATGACATTGACGGCACCATCTCTCAGCGTCTGCTCGAAGCCTCAGCCAGTAGTAGCGCTGTCGGAGTTTGTCGATTGTTCAGTTTGCTCCCAGCTGTCCTCCCGAAGCACCAGCATGCACTTCCTCCAAGTCTTTCAGGACCTTACTTTGGGGAAGTACCTACTGTTCCCTCTGCGTCTTCCCATCGGGCGATTCCAATAGCCGGAACAGCATGCCCTCTCTGATCTTCAGCGAGTCTCATTGGGCCCAGTACGACTTGTAGGTAGCGCTCCTCGGTGCGATGTCCTCCCAGGTTGGTGTTGTTCCTGCCTCCACTTTTCTCCAGAGGTAGTCCTAGTCGGGCGGGGCTTTCCCCGTCCGGGTGTCATATGCCGCAGTACCTAGCCGCTTTGCGGCTTAACCTGCGAAATGAACTAGTAGATCCATGTTCTGCTGGGGTGTTTGGAATTGTTTACTGTTTGAAATTTTTAATTTTTAAAGGGTTTGGAATGGGTTGCCCCTCTTTGTCGTGGGCAGCTGCACTTAATCGTTCCCCTCTTTTGGGAGACACGATTTAGTTTTTTTTTTTTGCTCCGTTTTGGGTACGGGTTGTGTAGCGCTTGGTCCTTTGGCGTAGAAGTTGTTCCCAGAGACATATGGGGTTTTCCTTGGGTTACCCAAGGGGTCCCAGGACGTCTCTCGGCAGTCTGAAGGACGGCAAGCGTCTTTGATCTCTCGGGTCATACCTTCCCAGGGAGTTCACTAAAGGGTTGGGGTGCATTTGGATTTTCTCGTACATTGATCGTGCCCTCTCGCGAATGACATCGACAATGTACGGGATCTGGGAGTGCTCATGTAGGATATGAGCCGGGAATCTCCAGCCTGTATCGTAGATGATGCGTAGTGCCTTGTTCTGCAGCGTCTGGAGTCTGACGAAAGTGGTATTAGCCACTGTTCCCCAGATCTCACAGCCGTACAGAATCATAGGCGGAATGATCGCCCGATACAGTTGGAGTTTGAGACGGATCGGCATGGTTGATCTGAAGATAGGGTATAGGCTCCGGAGTGCGACGTGCCCCAGCTGGACCTTGCCCTTGACGTGCGGAACGTAAGTTAAGTTACGGTCCAGCGTCACCCCGAGATACTTCGCCGTTTGCACCCAAGGGATTCGACGGCGCCGTAAAACGAAGTTCTGCTGCAACCGGTTGGCTATGGTTTTCGCCAGGAGAATAGCAGAGCTCTTCTCCGGGTTAATTGCCATTCGCCATTTTGCGCTCCATTCGCCAATGGCCCGGAGCTGGGTTTGGATTTGCCGGAAGCTGTACTCCACTTTTCTCAAAAGTCGCCCCAAGTCTGCATCCGCCAGCTGCTCCTTCCTCAGGCCTGCGCTATCCGAGCCATCCGCAGGCACTGCCGTGACTACTCGGACTGCTGCGGCACGCTCCTTCTCTTCCACTCTTGTGCACTAGCCACACTCTTCTGGACAGGGTCTTCGAGACATAGCGTCTGCGTTAACGTGGCTTTTTCCTCTACGATGTTCCGAGGTGAAGTCGTACTCCTGCAGCCTCTGGACCCAACGTGCTGTCTGGCCTTCCAGGTTCCTAAAGCTCGATAGCCAGGTTAGGGCGGAATGGTCAGTCCTCAGGTGGAATGGCTGACCGTACAGGTACTTGTGGAACTGCTCCAATGTCTTTACTGCCGCCAGTAACTCCCGTCGGGGGACGCAGTAGTTCTTCTGTGCCTTGAATAGCGCCTTGCTGTAGTAGGCTATCACCCGCCCATGGCCGTCCTGGATCTGCGATAGGACACCTCCAATGCATTGGTCGCTGGCGTCGGTGTCCACAATGAAGACGCCACCTGGTTGTGGAAATCCCAAAATTGGGGCACTGCACAGGGTGTTCTTCAGGTGCTGGAAAGCGTCTTCGGCGTCCTCCGTCCACGCATAAGGCCGGTGTTCCTCTGTCAGGCGGGTGAGGGGTTTTGCGATGTTGGAGAACCCCTTTATGAAGCGGCGGTAATAACTGCACAGCCCTAGGAAACTGCGCAACTCTTTGTTACCCTTTGGGCGAGGCCAATCTCTCACAGCCTGTGTCTTCTCCGGGTCTGTGGCAAACCCGGTTGCTGAGACCATGTGGCCCAAGTAGTTCAATTCCTTGCGGAAGAGCTGGCACTTCTTCGCGTTCAGCTTCGAGTTGGTCGCCTGCAGTCTCTGCAGCACCTTACTCAGATTCTCGAGGTGATCTTCAAAAGTCTTTCTGACGATGATGATGTCGTCCAGGTATAGCAGGCAGACGTCGTAAGTCAGCCCTCTCATCACTGAATCCATGAGGCGTTGGAAGGTAGCTGGTGCGTTGCAGAGGCCAAAGGGCATAACCGTGAACCACCAGAGCCCTTGGCCTGTCGAGAATGCGGTCTTCTTCTTGTTTCTTGGGTCTAGAGCTACCTGCCAGTAGCCCGACTTCAGGTCCAGGGTCAAGAACCACTGTGCACCAGCTAGCATGTCCAGGGTGTCGCCAATCTGGGGTAAGGGAAAACAGTCCCTCCGGGTGACAGAGTTCTGCTTTCTGTAGTCTACGCAGAAGCGCAGCTCGCCGTTCTTCTTCAACAAAAGTACAGGAGAACAACAAGGGCTGTCCGACTCTTCAATCACTCCCCTGGATCTCATGTCTTCCAGCATGTTTCGTACTACCCCTTGCTTCGCCAGCGGAACGCGTCTAGGTGGTTGCCGAATAGGCCGGCCGTCCCCGGTGTCGATGCGGTGAAGCACTTTTTCCGTGTGGCCGTAGTCACTATCACCTTGGCTGAAGACGCGCTGGTATCGTCTTATCAGTTGTCGAACTTTCTCCAGCTGCTCTGCGGTAGGTGGTCGGCCGCCCTCTCCAGTAAGCCTTCTAGCCGGGGCCCAAGGTGTTGCGTCGGCACCGGCTCCTACGTCTTGTCGATTGCTGTTACGCTTACCACGGGCTCGCACGTTCCCAGCTCCGTCCCGGCCTGAATGCCGTGATCCTTGTCCGTTGGATTTAGCAGTCTAACTGGCACCTCCTCTCGGCACAGCAGCAGTGCCCTAGCCACACATAGTTCGTGCAAAGGCGTCTTCTGTTCCAGCATCATGTTCCTGGTTCTCTGGCCTTCCAGTCGCGCCGTCACCACCACCTCGCTCCTCGCGGGGACAACCACGTCTTCGTCCAAGACGAACCTGCAAATTCCAAGGCGCTCTATAGGTTGACGGAGTATAACCTCTTCTCCGTTGAGCCGCAGGACCTTCTTGCCGACGTCGACCGTCGCCTCATGGCTCCTGAGGGCATCCAATCCCAGTATCACCTCCTCAGCCACTTCCGCGACGAACACCGACAGACGTACGGTGCTCCTTCCCAAGGTCAGCTTCAGCAGGGCCTCCTTTTCCATAGGCAAGGTGTCGCCTGATGCCGTGACCAGCTGGTATTGTCGGCTCGGCTTCCTTGTCGACAAACCCTTCGCCACGTCAGGTCTGATGATGGTCACGGCCGCCCCGGTGTCCACCAGCACGCGGCACGGCTTTCCTCTTACCCAACCGTCCCCGATGAGGCTGTCATCCATACGCCAGCTGACGGCGCGCAGTGTCACTCGAGGGGATGGTGGTGATGGCGCCAACGTGCCCCTCTCCACGACGGCCCTTACTCGTTTTCCGGCTGCTCTTCCTGGTGTGGGCAGTCTCTTTGCAGGTGTCCGGGATGTCCACACACCCCAACACAGGCCACTAGGTGTTCGCCGGCGTACCTCGGCTGGTCTTCTCTCTCCGGTGTAGCAGACACTCCTCGTCCTCGACGTCGGGATAGATGTTACCTTGACCGCCTCCATCCTTATGCTGCTGTCAGCGCCTCGTGGATGGTTTTATAATCGCCGAGCATTAGGCGCTGACGAATCTCCGTATCTCGTACCCCGTCCACGAATGTGTAGGCAGCTTCCCGGGATACGAACTCTGGTGGGAGTTCGACTAGGGCCTTGCTAGCCAGTTGTTCAACTGCTAGGGCGAACTCCTGCAGCGTGTCCCCTGGCTGCTGTGACCTTGCCTTTAGCTGGCTGCGGTACGCTGCGGCTAAGCGGTGGTTTCCGAAACGATTCTCCGGGGCCTCCCAGATGTCCTTGGGTCCGCCGTTGTCTGTACCGCGTTTAGGACTTCCGCGGCCCCTCCCTGGAGGCTGGCTATTAACTGTGTGGCCTCCTCCTCTGGTGACCATTTGTTGTGCTTGGCCACTGCGGCGAATTGGCGGCGGAAGGCCTCAAAAGTTGACGCGCCGTCATATTTCGGAGGTTTGACGCGCGCCGATGTTGTGTCGCATCCCGGTGGGTCGGCCTTCAAATCCTTCAACCTCCTGCCGACGACGTCCTCCACCATGGCGTTCAGGGACTTGACGCTGCTGTCGGCCTTTCCTTCCAGATTGCTAACGCGGTTAGCATGGTCTTCGACGTCTTCCGCCATGGCGTTCAGGGACTTGGCGTTACTGTCGGCTTTTTCCTCTAGGTCATTGAAGCGGTTCGCCAGGTCCTCGACGCGCTCGTCCACTTGGCTCATCCGCTTGTTTAGCTCCGTCACGTCATCCCTCACGCCGGACAACTGTTCTTCAAATTTGGCGGCGAGAGCCTCGTTCGCCACCTTCATTTGCTTGGTCAGTTTGGCCATCTTTGCGGTCATTGTCGTGGCCAAGTTGTTGTTTGCCGTTTCCGTGTTTGCTGTTAATTCGGCCTTTATTTCTTCCATCTTCTCGGTGATGTTGTCGTTGGTCATCTTCAATTGCTTCATCTCCGCGGCCAGGCTGTTAATTGTAGTCTCCAGCTTCGCGGCCAGGCTGTTATTTGCTGCTACCGTCTTGGTTGTTAATTCGGCCTTCATTTCTTCCATCTTCTCAGTGATATTGCCGTTGGCCGTCTTCATTTCTGTCAGTTCCGCCTTCATTTCCATCATCGTAATCATCTCCAAAATCTTTTCCAATGCCGCGTCCATGGCTGTAATGTTCGGTGATGTTGTCGTTCCGCTTCCTGACACCAGTTTGACTTTGTGGGTTCGTGAAATTAAAAGTCCGATTGCACCACTCAAAAATGTTCTTTATTTCCACCGACTTACAGGTGAACACTTGCCAATTACACAGAATTACGTAATGCACACAATTACGTTTCACCAGTTCGTCTGTTACAGTTCCACTGCCGCTCACAGTTACGCACACTCTTCCGATGCACGCACACAGTCTTCTCGTCCGTACACCAGTACGGCGCTCCTTCGCTGCTCGCCAAGAACTGACTCAATTCACTCACTGCAGCCCTTTTTATAGGAATATCGCCGTTATCTGGAAGTCTCTAGTTTCAGTGGATCACCTAGAAGGTTCCAGACGGTAGGGGAGGGGGGAGGCGGCCAGCGACAAGTGACACTTCCCTAATCATCCCCTCAGTTAGTGACTGAGATTAATTGGTGGGTGTGGCTTGGATGCCTCTGGTCCCTTCTCACTGTCGTTGGTCGGGCTTTCCTATAGTTGGGTGACAATATGCTTACAAAACATCCCACAAATCATCATAAAATATCCCTGAATGATTCTTATGTATTATTCACTCAGTGTTACATCCGATGTTGCCATTCATTCAGAGTAAGGCTAAAATATGTTCATTTTATGACTGAAATTCAGCGTTGTCTAATAATTTGGCCACCTCTGTACATCCTTTTTGCTAATATATCAGCCCTTTCACTCCCCTGAATTCCACAATGACAAAAGCCATTACAGAACTATATGTTTTCCAAGTTTATTAATGGTCTCGATTATATTTTGTATTTCTAGAATTTTTTCCATGTTTGGATAGGATGTGGATGTACAACAGCCTGAATTGCTGTTTAGGATCTAACAAAATAATAATTTTCTTGAATCATTGCAGCCAACTAAAAATATTTTGGAGCAAAAAATAAACAGCCAAAACTTCACCATCAAAATTTGTAATATTTCTTCCAGCATGTTTGTAGAAAGAGAAGAATTTGCAAATTCCATTTTCAAGGAAATTAACAGAGAGTTATCTGTATAAATATGTGTCTAGTTTTGTGTTTATAGTTTCTAAAGCTAAAGCCTTAGCCATGTCTGGAGAAGTTCCTCTTTTATTAATGAAATTATTTAAATTTAGAGTATAATCAATACAAAAATTATCAATAAGGTTTATGCTGCATATTATGTTCAAAGAGACATTATTTGGGGTTTCTGACCCACCTGAAACATGTGTATTTTAAATGTTGTAACTTAACTCAGCATAACAATATTCTATAGTTATCAAAATTACATTACCTATTTGGTAGCAAAGCAATTTTAGACATATGTAAAATATGAAGTTACACTGAAGCAACAAATACTATACAAATATAGTAATTTTTAACATAAAACTTCAGTTATCTTAAAAGAAAATGATGAAAAAATAAATAATAAAGAGGAATTTACTGAATAATATATATAATTAATACTGATTTAATTTATGGTTTTAATAAAGACTTTATACATTAAAATTGAAAAATATAAATATAAAAAACTTTTAATGATATTTTTATTCTTAAAAATAAAAGACAATTTTAATTTTAAAAAATTTACTTACCATCCTTGGGTTAATAAACATGTTTAACATTTTTTAAAAGAGTTTGGTAAAGCTTTAGTTACTCAAAATAAATATAGTATTACAATTTTAGTTAATCGATGGAAATTAATCATTTCTTTATACTAGCCATATATAGGCTAAGATTCTTGATAGTCAACATGAAAAATTCAATGTAATGGCCGGGATTTGAACAAAGAGATCCGTGGTTTAAATCCCAGCAATGGCATTGAATTTTTCATGTTTACTCCATCAGTATTGAAAATTTACTACACTTCTCTATAAAAGATAAAATTCCTAATAATAAAAAATCTGGTATATATCAATTTAATTCTTTAGATTGTGATAAAGGTTATATTGGAAAGACTAAAAGTAATTTGGAGACCAGAACAAAAAAACATTTTCGTAACTTTAAGTACAAACACACCAATAAATCGGCCGTAGCAGATCACATTTGATCATTTAACCATAAAATAAATCCAGAAATTAAATTATTAAAACAATTAAATGGTCCGACAAATTTAATGGTTTGGGAAAAATATTTAGTTTGAAAAAAAAAAAAAAAAAGAACATTGCATAATGAATTTTGAAATACCAGCAGTCAACTCTGTTTTTAAGTTTGTTTTATTTTCAGAATTTGGTAATACTGGCAAAAACATAGTGACCTATAGTGATCGCGGCATTGACAACAAGGTTGTTTGAGCTGACAATGTAAATGAATATTCATGAAATCGTGATCCTCATCAATTAATAAAAAAGAATTTCATCAATTTCTTTTAAGATAAGTGAAGTTTTATGTTACAAATTATTATATTTATATAGTAATTTTACACATTTTTGATATTGTGTGACAATATATTTAAACTGTCACAATTGAGGAAATAATTGAAATGATATCCACTAAATCTGAACTTTTCCTTAAATATTTTGATTTAACAAATATAAAGGTTAAAATTTTTATACTTCAGTGTGGAGCTCTATAACTGCATAATCTGAATTGCAATGTAATCGTTATGACTCATGGAACGTTACATATATACTTCATTTCTTCTACTCCCCTCCCACCAAAAAATAGTAAAACACATTAAATATCCCATTCTTGGTATTTGAAAATTTAATAAAATGTTGATAAGATTTCATACAGGTATCATAATTTCAGTCTGGGTGACTCAGTAACTTAGACCCTGACCTATTGATCTCAAGGTGATAGGCACAAACCCAGCTCTGACCCAATGATTTTTAGGCATGCTGAAAAGCAACAGGCCCATTAGTGGAATTATTATCACGTAAAATAAATCCTTCATACCAGCTGCACTGATGTGGTTCTGAAAATTGAGATTGTTGTTAACAAACAAAATATTTATTTGTACAAACATAATTAAAAATGTCTATATACCTCTGAAAACAAGACAAATGGATTTTAGGAGTTACAGATGTAAGACACAATTTAATGCATGTATTCTCTGTATGATGCAAAAAACTGGTAATGTAAATGGAGAGCAGAATGGACCATTCCATTGAGCTCATATGCTTTTAAAGGGGTAAGATGTGTTGCAACCTACAGATGTGGCCAGTAGATAAGGACATTAAATATACCCAGTTCAGTATTTTGCAATTCCATTGTAAAGTGTGAATGTGGTTGGTCTCCACAAAGTAAAAGTGATTAAACAAACTTTTCATTTTGGACTCCAGGCCCTGCCTTAAGTGATGAAGGCCATTTTAAGTACACAATCAACAAAATCATGTATACCATTGCAAGAGGAAATGCTGAAAATATCTCAAACTCTTCCCAAAACCATGACCATATTGGAAAATGTATGGCTGAGCTACTTTCTATAGGTTACATATGAGCCAAGGTCATTTGAGAAGACCATTTGATACATATTTTGGGGCCTTTTAAATTGTCCCTATGGAACGCTTTCTATTCTCTAAGCATATTTTCTGCTTTAACTATTCTATTTCAGTCAGGTAATTTCATTAATTTCAAATATTATGCCTACCATTTATCTTATAGCATTTATGCTGCCAATATTGGCTGGAATGAATTATTACTTCCACAATCTCTTGCAGTTCTACATTCCATTGCTGCAATGCCTCAAATGTTGATCACTACATACTTATTGTCTCTGCTATTACAATATATTAATTTTAGTGTTCTTCTTATTAAAAACAATAAACTTATATCTACAAAAGTGAAAGTATTCTTGCATTTGCATTAGGTTCATGCTATGCTATTAGTGAAAAAGCACTGAAACGTATGCTTTGTTTTAGTCTCGTTCTTTTTCCAAATGAAAGTACTTACCTACCCCAATGGCGCTGGATGGGAAAAATTTATTTAAGTGATAAATAGACATTGGAATTTTATGCTCTAAAATGTTCTAGAATATCCATGTATTTATGTTGTAGAAATCTTTAAAATATGCAATAAAACATGCTGTAAACTATGCTGATATGTACTTAATGTATGCTACTATGCACTACATATCTATAGGTAAATAATTTTATACATCTACTCATGTTGAATCTTCTTCCTTATATTATGTCATCCTAGAAGCTATAATTTGATTTGCAGTACATGATCATTTATTTTTTCCAAATGTTCAGGGGTAAATTTATGATGATTATCAGATTGGCAATATAAGTTTGTATGCAGAGAAGGACTTCTCAACAACCAGAGACATGACTGAACAATATTTATAAGCACTAATTATTAATGTTGAATTGTGAAAGCATCATTTGAATTTAGACTGCAGACAGCTCTTTAACTGCATTGAAATTGTCAGCATAAAAGAGAGGGAGCAGCATTTATGTGCATACCTCAGTGGGTAAGAATTGGTTCCGGGGGTACAGGATGTTCTGGGAGCTTTTCCCTATAAGCAGCTACTTGACCAGGACATTTACAAAGTCTTTCTTTGTAGTAGAAATTACTGTTTTTACTTCTGGAAAGTGCTTCCATATGATTTTTACTACCCTTTGAAGCCCATGCACAAGACATGTGACGTGGATTAAATATTTTCAGAGCTGAAGGAGCTTGCAGCTTGTAATCTGCAGCATCTGAAAGCAGAACCTGAAATTTATGTTTGTTACATATTTTTGGTCATAATATTCTTAAAGCATCATTGACAAAGAGAGAAACGGTAGAATTAATAGTGTGATTTTGTGGGTTCGTGAAATTAAAAGTCCAATTGCACAAACTCAAAATGTTCTTTATTTCCACCGAATCACAGTTGGAACACTTGCCTATCACATAGAATTACGTAGCGCACACAATTACAATCCACCAGATCGTCTGTCACAGGTCCTCTCCACACTCACAATTACGTACAGCTCCTCGGATACACGTACAGTCATCCAGTCCGTTCGCTAGCACTGCACTCCTCACGGCTGCTCGCAAAGAACTGATCTGACTCGCCCACTGTAGCCCTTATATAGGAAGATCGCTATTTCTGGAAGCTTCGCAGCTCCAAACATCATCCCGACTGTTCCAGACATCAGGGGGAGGGGAAAGAGACTCGTGTCGCTCTACTAGCCATCTCCTCCGTGAGTGCTACACAGATAAATGGGTAGGGCGTGGCCTGAATGCTTCCCGTAAGACCCCTACCTGCCACCTGGTTCTCTCGGGAATTCCGATGTTCGGGTGACACTGCTCCATCCTCAAAGCTGGTCGTCCCGAACAGCACCATCGTAGCGGGACAGGCGATCCAATTGCACCACCAACATCTTTCCTCAGGGAACCTTCTGGATGCGGTAGACCACGTCGTTAATCCTCTTCACCACCCGGTATGGTGCTTGCATTGGCTGCTGAAGCTTCGGGCAGCGTCGATTGGTCCGTGTAGGGCGGTACAACCAGACCAGGTCACCTTACTGGAACACTTGGCTGTTGGCCTGCCTGTCGTATCGCGTCTTAATGCGGTCGCTCGCCTTCTGGATGTTCTGGCGAGCCATCTCGTGCAAGTCTTAGAGGTGGTCCACCAGGTTCTCCACATACTCGGTCGCTGGCTGCTTCGCTTCCGGAGGGCTTCCAAAAGCCAGGTCACAAGGGAGGCGTAACTCCCGGCCGAACATTAAGCTGGCTGGCGTCATCCCCGTGGTGTCGTGTGTACAGGTACCACCAGTAATTCTCGCCGGGTGACCAGTAGTTCTTCTCTGCCTTGGATAGCGTCTTGCTGTAGTAGGCTATCACCCGCTCGTGGCCAACCTGGACTTGGGATAGGACGCCTCCAATACAGTGGTCACTGGTGTCGGTGTCTACAATGAAGGCGCCACCTTGTTGTGGAAAACTCAGAATAGGAGCACTGCACAGTGTCTTTTTCAGGTGCTGGAAAGCGTCTTCGGCGTCGTCCGTCCACCCATTAGGTCGGTGTTCTTCTGTCAGGTGTGTGAGGGGCTTGGCGATGTTGGAGAACCCCTTTATGAAGCGTCGGTAATAACTGCCCAGCCCCAGGAAACTGCGCAACACTTTCTTATCCTTTGGGCGAGACCAATATCTCACAGCCTGTGTCTTCTCCGGGTCTGTGGCCACTCCGGTTGCTGAGATTATGTGGGCTAAGTAGTTGACTTCCTCGCGGTAGAGCAGGCACTTCTTCGCGTTCAGCTTCAATTCGGTCGCCTGCAGTCTCTGAAGCACCTTACTCAGATTCTCGAGATGGTCTTCAAAAGTCTTTCCGACGATGATGATGTCCAGGTATAGCAGGCAGGCGTCGTAAGTCAGTCCTATCATCACTGAGGCGTTGAAAAATGACTAGTGCATTGCAGAGGCCAAAGAGCGTAACTGTGAACTGCCAGAGCCCTTGGCCTGTCGAAAACGTATTCTTCTCTTTGTCTCTCGGGTCTAGAGCTACCTGCCAGTAGCCAGGATAGAGGACCACTGTGCACCAGCTAGCGTGTCCAGGGTGTCGTCAATCCGGGGTAAGGGGAAACAGTCCTTCCGGATGACATCGTCCAGCTTCCTGTAGTCTACGCAGAAGCGTAGCTCGCTGTTCTTCGTCACCAAGACTACAGGGGAACACCAAGGGCTTTCAGACTCTTCAATATTCAATATTCTCCTCCAGTATGTCTCGTACCGCCCCTTGCTTCACCAGTGGAACGCGTCTAGGTGGTTGCCGAATAGGCCGGGCGTCCCCGATGTCGATGCGGTGAATCACTTTGTCCATGCGGCCGTAGTCACTTTCACCTTGGCTGAACACGCGCCGGTATCCTCTCAGCAGTTGTTGAACCTTCTCCAGCTGTTCTGCGGTCAGGTGGTCGGCCGCCCTCTCCAGGAAGCCTTCTAGCCGAGACCCCAGGTGTTGCGTCGGCACCGGCTCCTGTGTCTTGTCGATTGCTGTTACGCTTATCACGGGCTTGCACGTTCCCAAATCCGTCCCGGCCTGGTTGCCATGATCGGTGTCCGTTGGACTTAGTCTCACTGGCACCTCCTCTCGGCACGGCAGAAATGCCCTGGCTACACATAGTACGTGTACAGGTGTCTTCTGGTCCAGCATCATGTTCCTGGTTTTCTGGCCTTCCAGTCGCACCGTTACCACCACCTCGCTCCTCACCGGGACAGTCACGTCTTCGTTCAAGACGGCCCTGCGGATTCCGTGACACTCTTCGGGTTGAGGGAGTATGACCTCTTCTGCGTTAAGTCGCAGGACCTTCCTGCCGACGTCGACCGTCGCCTCGTGGCTCCTGAGGGCACCCAATTCCGGAATCACCTTCTCAGCCACCTTCGCGACGAACACCCACAGACGCACGACTCTCCGTCCTAAGGTCGGCTTCCGCAGGATTTTCCTTCTCCACCGGCAAGGTGTCGCCCGATACCGTCATCAGCTGGTATGGTCGGCTTGGCTTCCTGGATGGGAAACCCTTGGCTATGTCGGGTCTGATGACGGTCACGTCTGTCCCGGCGTGCACCAGCACGCGGCACGGCTTCCCTCTCAGGCAACCATCCGCGATGAGGCTGTCATCCATCCGCTGACTGACGGCGCGCAGTGTCACTCGAGGGGATGGTGGTGACGGCCCTTACTCGTTTCCCAGCTGCTCTCCCTGGTGTGGGCAGTCTCTCTCCAGGTGTTCCGGCTGTCCACATCCCCAACCCAGGCCACAAGGTCTTCGCCGGCATCCCTCGGCTGATCTTTGGTCTCAGGTGCAGCGGACACTCCTCGTTCTCGACGTTTGAGTAGCCGTCACCTTATCCGCCTCCATCCTCAATGCTGCCGTCAGCACCTCGTGGATGGTTGTGTAGTCGCCGAGCATTAGGCGCTGACGTATCTTGGTATCTCGTACCTCGTCGCCAAAGGCGTAGGCGGCTTCCCGGGATACGAACTCCGCTGGTAGGTCAACCAAGGCCTTGCTAGCAAGCTGCTCAATCACCAGGGCGAACTCCTGCAGCGTCTCCCCTGCCTGTTGCGACCTTGTCTTCAGCTGACTGCGGTAGGCTGCGCCTAGGCGGTGGTTTCCCAAACGGTTCTCCAGGGCCTCCCAGATATCCTTGGGAGCCGCCGCTGTCTGGACCGCGTTTAGGACTTCCGCGGCCCGTCCCTGGAGGCTGGCTATTAGCAGTGTGGCCTCTTTCTCCGGTGACCGCCTGTTATGCCTGGCCACCGTATCGAACTGGCGGCGGAAGACCTCGAACGTTGACGCGCTTACGTATTTTGCAGGTTTGACCTGCGCCGATGTTGTGTCGCGTCCGAGTGCGTCGGCCTTCAAATCCTTCAACCTCCTGCCGACGACGTCCTCCAACATTGCGTTCAGGGACTTGACGCGGCTGTTGGCCTTACCTTCCAGCTCATTAACGCGGTTTGCCAGTCTTCGACGCGCTCGTCCACTTGGCCTATCCGCTTGCTGAGCCCCGTGACGTCCTCCTTCACTCCGGCCAACTGTTCCTCAAATTTGGCGACTAGGGCTTCGTTCGCAACCTTCATTTCTGACATGTTCTCCGTGAGGTTGTCGTTAGTCGTCTTCATTTCTTCCAGCTTTGCGGCCAGGTTGTTATTTGCCAATTCTGTTTTCGCAGTGAAGATGTCATTTGCTGCTTTCATTACCGTCATCTTCTCAAAATATTTTCCAATGCAGCTTCAATGGTGGAAATATCCCGCTTTTTGACAACAGTTGTGACTTTGTGTATTCGTGAGATTAAAAGTCCAATTGCACAAACTCAAAATGTTCTTTATTTCCACCAAATTACAGTTGGAACACTTGCCGATCACATAGAATTACGTAGCGCACTCAATTACAATCCACCAGTTCGTCTGTCACAGGTCCACTCCACACTCACAATTACGTACAACTCCTCTGATACACGTACACAGTCTTCCAGTCCGTTCTGTAGCACTGCGCTCCTCACGGCTGCTCGCGAAGCACTGAGCTGACTCGCCCTCTGTAGCCCTTATATAGGAAGGTCACTGTTTCTGGAAGCTTCGCGGCACGCAACATCATCCCGACTGTTCCAGACATCAGGGGGAGGGAAAAGAGACTCGTGCCGCTCTTCTAACCATCCCCTCCGTGAGCGCTACACAGATAGATGGGTAGGCGTGGGCTCAATGCTTCCTGCTGGCCCCTACCTGCCAGCTGGTTCTCTCGGGAGTTCGGATGTTCGGGTAACAATAGTTTTCTCTAACCTCCTAGAAGCGATCAAAATTGGCTTTTTCCTGGTTGTCTTCACTGAGTTTCCCTACTAGACAAACTACCACATGATTTTCAGAGGGGTCAGTAGTTTCGTCCACCACACCCATACAATATTTCAAAGCATCTTGATTTCTTTAATTGCTGTATAAGATTCAAGTTTTTCCTGAAGTTGATTAATTTGGAATGGAATTATTACAATATTTGTCTAAGAAGTTCCAGAATGTAGGATGGCTAAGTGAATTCCACGGGAATATGCTGCAATTAGCATGTGGCACAAATCACTGGAAAATTCGTCTTTTTTCTCTGTCTTCAATATTTTTTTGATAAAAAATTGGTTAATAGTATTACAACAAAAGTGATTATTCCAGATTACATAACAATGGTGCCTGTTGTGTCAATAACATTTGCTTCAAGGATGTTTATTTCTTTTTAATTGCAAAATGTTGATTCACTGTTGAATGTTGGCTTAGCTTAAACTTCTTCACCCACACAATTTGGCTTTTACACATTTTACAAAAAGATGTTTTTCCATCTGTAATATAATCCAATGGCTCACAGTCCTTACTATTTTACAAATTCACTTTTTGTACATATATTAAATTTTGGAATTACCTCAAAGTGGGCAGTCCCTGACGGTCCTGCAAACATCTAACTCTAATCACAAAAGCTGATTCATACACACTCACACACACACACACACACACACACGCACACACACACACACACTCACACACACACACACACACACACACACACACACACATACACACACACACACACACACACACACACACACAAGAGGCTCGACTTGTTTTGCCACACTTGATGAGAATGGTATGTTGCTTATACAAATTAGAAGGTATATATATATATATATATATATATATATATATATATATAAGTTATATGTATTAATACTGTATATGTATATTATTAATTTATAAAATATGAGTCAATACTGTAAAAACGTTTGATATAAGCACTAACATACAATATGAAATATGCAGCTATACCTTAAATATGCAAATATATACCTCATATATATTTGTATTTAAATCCAATGTCTAGTGATAAACCACTGTAAATATGTAAATATGGGGCTTGCCAAAGAGTGTGTTTAGAGAAGCTAAGGAACTTAATTTTAACACCTTGTTCTACATACATATGCAACTTGGAAGTGGTTACATTGATATTCTGATGAATTCTGATGATTCATGGGTTTGAACCCGTCATTACTCTATATGGCAATGTTACAATAGTTGATAGCAACGGCATTAAAAACAATTACTGTCTTGCTACTCTTATGATCAATTCACAATGTACAGGTATGCATCATCATGAGAAAGTACAACATAACAACATAAGCATAATGTTCTGGTTTTCTTAGAATCCTCATGTAGAGATGTAAAATGTTTATGGGATTTACTGAAATACTGGATTCATACTAGATCGCTAAGATCCATTTTGATAATCATCTTCATTGCAGCTTTCCTAAAAGAATGGACGACATGTCTCAGAATATCCTTTGTTATTCTTAATCAGAAATATGCATGCAGACATAGACACTTCCTTAAAGATAGGATTAAGCTAGTGTACATCAGGGGCCATTGAAATGAAATGAAAATGAAATGAAAAGCCTGTAAATTCCTTGAGGGCAAAGGCCTCCTGATGTGCAGGGAGTAGAGATTTAGGAGCTCATTAGGGTTGCAACTTCTAAGAGCCTTGTGCAGTTTCTCCACTCCAGTAACTGTGTACTTTCGTGTCCTCAGCACTGTCACTGTTTACTTCACACATTTAACACATACAACATTGTTGACCATATTTTTCTGTGACACACACAAAAGTTTATAGCACCTAGGTAGCTACTTCCAGTGACCTACATGTAGCTCTCTTTTTAAACTGTGTTACCACCGTGTACTTCCTATCCTTTTGAAGCTATCTGTCCATCTCATCTTTGGTATCCCTGGCATTCGACGTCCTATCAGAGACCATTCATTATATGGCCAAAATTTAAGGACAAACTTTGAAATTTTAATTTTGTTGATAAGACATAAATTCTAACATCAGTTTTTTTGGGTACAAAATGCTCAACATGAAATTTCTATTCAGTTCTATGAAATAATAGCTTCCAGAAACCCATGTATTTGAAACTTTATGTTTCTGTAAAAGACAGACATTAAATTGTAAAGCCTGCATTTGTTATTGATTTTGATAAACAGAGCAAAAAAAGAATTGTCATTTAAATTAAATTTAAGAGATATAGAATATATACAGTATATGATGTAGTATCCTTGAGCTTATAACCTTTAGTAAAATAATTAAAACATTTGAAGTAATGAGTTGGTATTCAAACACAACATCACTTAAAATATCCTTACTTGAACAATTGTTTCGGAGACCGGCTCGTCCCCACATGTGCCGACATACGTTTTTTAGATTTATGTTTATACCATAAAGTCACACCAAAATTCGTGAGAAAGATAGTAAAATTCAAAAACAATAGCAAAGCTCAGCTTGCAGCCGACAAAAAAGTCATTCAATTGGAAAAGCATAAACACTATGCTAAATTGGAATCACTTGACCTAGAAGCATACGCACTAAATCTAAAACTAACAGAAAATCTTGGATACATCCTCTGGTACAATTTGAAAACAAATTTCCTGGAAATCCTTAATAAGAAAATGAAAACAAAAACTTTTAGACAAAAACGGAAGTTACAAAACTTAAGAAAAAATAAATCTATAGAGACAAACCAAAAATTACCTGAGAATTCTAGCATTTCTCACGTAACAAATCTATATTCAGAAACTTTCAACGAACGAGAACTTTCGGTTCTTAATAAAGGTTTAAAAGCATGTGTAGGTTACTCCAATAACACGGATGAATTAATAGCAGACATAGAAATAGCTTCCGGTAACCTAAAAGAACAAGAAAAAATTGCCGTACGCAAAGAATGTGAAACAGCCATACGGGAAATACAGAAAGATGTTAGAAATAATTTCCCTTACAAACAAGTAATCAAGACCCTCAAATCAAAACCGGTAATATACACAAAAGCAGACAAAGGCAACCAAATAGTAATCCTAAATAGATCAGATTACATCTCTAGAGTAGAAAACATGTTACAAAGTAATGAATTCAAAAAATTGGAAAGTGACCCACTAAAATTTTGTCTGAAAAAATTCGAGGATACCTTAAATGAAGTCCGGATATTATCTGATATACAGAAATCTAAAGTAAAACCAGACCACCCAATATTACCGAGACTTTATGCGTTGCCAAAAATTCATAAACCAGGAGATAAAATGAGGCCCATTATCAACAACATAGATGCACCTACCTACAAGTTAGCCAAACATCTAGTACATACTTTTTCATCATTGCCTCAGTTCCACAGCCTAGCCATTAGAAATTCATTAGATTTAGTAGACAAGATCTCAAATTTACAATTGGATACAGAAGACAAACTAGTATCATTTGATGTCACCTCTCTTTTTCCCAGTATTCCAACAGATGAACTTATGTTACTCCTCAAAAAGTGGCTCAGACAGACTAACATTTCAACCGAAGAAATAGAAGATCTCACAAAACTTACTCATTTATGCATACATCAAAATTTCTTTACATTCAACGGTCAATTCTATCAACAGACCTCAGGCCTAACAATGGGCAATCCACTTTCACCTTTCCTAGCCAACCTCTTTATGAGCTACTTTGAAACACATATCACATCATCCTTCCCATACATCTTCAAATGCTGGTACAGATATGTTGATGATATTTTTGCCATTGTTCCACACAAATTCATACAAGATTCCTTAAAACTACTGAACATACAGAATAAAACAATAAAGTTCACAATAGAGATAGAAACAGATGGCTACCTACCTTTCCTAGATCTGAAGATAATTCATGAACTAAATAACATATCTTTTGGCATCTACCGGAAGCCAACACAAACAGACAATTACATCAAGAACGATAGCTACAACCCGACACCCCACAAACATGCAGTTTTAAACAGTTTAGCACATAGACTAATCAACATCCCATTGAAACAGAATGAATACAACAAAGAATATAACCAAATGATTAACATAGCTGCAATTAATGGATACAGTAAAAAATTATTAGAAAAGAAAATTTGGAAATTTAAGAAACAAAAACACATATTGGATACCACAAAACTAACAGATTCAAAATCCGAGAAACAGTTCAAGAAATTCACATATCATCCCAAAGTACATCATAAATTCAACAAGATATTCAAGAAGTATAACATCACCCTAGCCCCAATAAATAAATTCAGTTTAAAAAACTTATTATGCAACAACCTGAAAGACCCAGTACCTGAAAACAAGAAATCAGGTATATACAAAATAAACTGCTCAGACTGTAATAAGTTCTACATAGGAAAAACCAAAAGAAGTTTACAAATTAGATTACAGGAACATATGAGATGTGTGAAATACAAACAAATAGAAAAATCAGCAATAGCCCACCATTTTTGGTCTACCAATCATGAAATTGTACCAAATATAAAACTATTAAAGCCAGCCAATAATGCAGCTGAGCTCGATGTTTGGGAGAAGTTGCTAATTATAAAAAACAAACAGTATACGTTAAATTTCGAATTGCCGCCTGAAAACTCTCTTTGGAAGTTCATCTCACAATCAACAGATGTCACCTCAAACAACCAGCTCACTTCAAGAAACCACGGATCCAACCAGTTGGATAGTTGCTGATGATGGGGACGAGCCGGTCTCCGAAACAATTGTTCAAGTAAGGATATTTTAAGTGATGTTGTGTTTGAATACCAACTCATTACTTCAATTGTTATATACATCACTGTTTCTAACCTTTTGCTTCAAATAATAATTAAAACATACTTCAGAAGAGAGGCTTAAATGGTTCATTAATATAAAATGAGTTAAAGATGGTGTGCAATTAGCTAAAGTTGAATCAAGCTGTAAGAAGAACTCATTTTAGTTGACCAGATGGGATTATAGAAGTGGATTATAATACCATCCAAATAGTGAAGTTAAAATTATTTACACACACCATCAGTCCCTACAGCTTACCCGCTTGTGTGTGTGTGCACGCACGCGCGTGCACAGACATGCTTGTATATGTGCACTTACATGTATTAATATATATTTTGGTCATCTGTTTCTGATATCTATAACCAAAATTGATTATGATTCCAATTGTGAAGCAAATGAATGATGGGCGATCTGCCTGCAACCAGTTCCTTAGTCTATGGATTCCCTAGGAGAGAAGATTTTCCATACTGAAAAATCCTCTCCTAATTTTATAACAATCAGAACAAGGTTCCTTTGCATTTTACTCAGAAATATGAACCACAGGAATTAATGTAGTACAAGCATTACTAATTTTCTCTTTGGGGATACGAATGTGACAGAGCCATAATATGTAACCCTTGTTCCATTTCACTTAACTTCACTTTATTTTTATAATTAGAAATACGAGACTGTAACATGGGGGATAATCAGTAATCCGCTTTTAAAACGAATTGATTTAATTTTCAGGTTACGTTTTGCAACAACAGATACTTTGCCCAACTTGTAAATTACTCATAGGTACTTCTTTATTACAACAAATTTAGCTTAACTACATGTTGTATTATAGTTTCAGAGCAGAAACTGCTGTGTCGTAAAGTACAGTCTGTTTAATGCTGCATTAAAATATGAAGCTGTTAAACCATTCTGAAAGGAAACTAAGTTTTTCCCTTAAGTATTCAGCTTAGCGTAAAGTAGCCAGTTTAATTTTAGCCAATTTTAGGATATATGAAAATAAATTTAAAAATATAGGAATAACAAGGGATATATTACTGAATAAGCAATAAGGTAGCATACTTATAATAGTTAATTTTCGGAAGGCATCCAAATGAATACTGAGGATTCATGTTTAATGTGGAATCCGAACAAAGGTGACACACTACTTCACTCACACTGTTTTTTCACCAGGACATGTTTCAAGAGCCTTTACTCTTATCATCAGCTGGAACTCGACTCCCTCAATTCACTTTTGTGCTAAATTGTGCTTCACTGTCTCTATTCTTCTTTCAATTTTATACTTTGAAGGGTGTTTCAGTTATGTGCATATAGCTTATGCCAGAGATCACTTATAAGAACTCATTATATCAGTTTCCAACTTTCTGCTAAGTTGATTAGCAATCCCATTTCTATCATAAAGAGATATTCAAGACCCCATCATTTTGCTGTGTCTAAATGATTAGTTGGAGTCATAATTTTTTATGTCTGAAAACTTGGATACTTTCAAGCTTTATTTTTATTGAATAGAAAATCTTAAACCAAATAAGAACAATATTGGATTCAATAGGTATTAAGACTTAAACAAAAATTGAACTGAAGCAATTATGTGCAAAATATCTATTTTCATCTATAGGAAAATTCCACCAATCAATTACGTAATGAATGGATTAATCATGGTTTCCATTCCAAGGGAAGATCCTTCATTGAAAGCTCAACTTCTGTTTGTTCTTCTCTGTTTTCTCTTTCTTCTTTGTTTCTACATATTAGTAATTTTTCTTAATATTGTCACTATCTGGAAAGCTGTTCTGCGCCAAAATTTTTTCCCATTTATCATTTCTCTTAACAAATATTCTTCTTATTGCACAAATATAAATATTTGTTACTAAATCTCCACTTACCTTAAGAAATTGATATATGAGTGAAAATTAAATGAGTAGAAATTATGGATGGACTGAGGACGAAGGCGATTTTCCTTCTAAATTGATTTCCATTAGAAAGAAGAAAGTAGTATTAACATCAATTTCTTAAGATAAGTGGAGATTTAGAAACAAATATTTACATTTGTGTAATATTATTGCTTCACTGTAACTAGCTTCACTTTCTACATAATAAGTATTCTTCTGATTTAACAGTTCAGCCAGTTCTTTTTTGTTTTCTGGATAAGTTTTTGTATTGTTTAACCTTTTCCCACTCTTTCTAACAAACTTCATTATAGAGATTAAAATTGAAAGTATGGATAGCCAAGTACACATGTGTTCACTGTTCGGACTGTAGCATCAAATTAACAAAATACAAGATGATACAATAGGACAGATATTTTCAGAAAAAGGAAATGTGTAAATGAAATAAAACCTGACCAAGTTTAATATGCATGTTTGGTAGCACTGTTGCTTAACATTGTTTATAAAACTGTGAATGTGTACAACATTAACCAGCTGACACTTTCATTCAGTTGCAGCTCAATTAAATTATATAATTACTATTTCCGTTCATATATTTAATTAATTCCTTGGTTACAGACATTTACACGCCCAGCAATGACAAAGACAGCATCACGTACAAGTGTATCAAGTCAGGGTGGCATTGCTTCACCAATAGAGGAAAGACCATTATCAGCATTGTCAGATGTAACATCTGCAGTAACAGCGGCTCAGTCAACCACACCAAGGCGGGATTCACAAGGTACAGCTAAGCGCCGCTATAGTCTTCAACCTCAGCGTGCTGTTCATCATTAAAATCAGCCACTTGTAGCTTTGTGTTCCTGTAGCTTCATTTATTTAACCTTTTTAGTATATAGCACTGCTTTACACAAAAAGCAAAACATTTTTCTAGAAATAATATGTATGAGAGCAAGAATAAGTAATTGAAAGAAAAAAGAATAGAATTATTGCAAAAGCTCATGCATGGAGTAAATTCATTTAATTTTAAAGATGAAAGGTTTTTAGAAAAATGAAATGAACTTGCCTCATTAAAAAATTTAAGATCTGCTGACATTCAACTGACGAAATATTGCATGGTTTAAATATATTTTTATTTCTTAGAGCATATTTCTTTAATTTCTTTGTTTAAAAAAAAAGAAAGAAAGAAAATGGCTGAAGTATTTGGCCCAATAGGGCACAATCTAAGTATAATACCATTATCCACTAAAGAGAATCTTGTTGTTCTGCAGAAACATTCTTTCTGAAGGCTACTTTATTATAAAGTTGCTATAAAGTTCTACCTCCTATACTCAGTACTTTGTGCCAAATTCATATTATTATGCTTGTTTAGAACGTACTAATAGGCAGGTATATAGAAATGGTGCTTACTCTTAGGAGGGAAACTTGTAAATTAATTGCCTTATTAATCATTTTATATTCTATATAGTTAAATGTTTCTGTACTTGTTTAGTCTGAAAATGAAGTCATTATTATAATTGAAATTCTGCTATTCAGAAATTTGAATATAAACCATTACCAGTAAGGAACAACATGCAAATCTACAGTTAATTGTCATGGAATTATAATATAAAATCATGACATTTCTCATATTTGCATTGAACTTAGAGGAAAGAATGCTCATAATGTTGCTTTTAATAAAATGTTCTAGAAAGCTTTTAGTGAGAATATGATGGTATGATGCTAGGTCAGTATTATAGAATTCTGCTCAACAAAACTGGAATAAAGTCAGATAGTATCAATTATGCTTGTCATAAACAGAAACATAAATATCCTAATGAAAGGTTAATTTACACATTTAACGTACCAGGTAAACAACTGTATGAAAATTATTTTGTTATTTCACATTTCAGTTATTTAAATTTTGATACAAACTTTTTAGAGACTCGTTTCAGAAAAACAAATTAATGGTCAAAATGCTTAAGTTTTTATATAGTGGTGATTGAGGTTTGAAATATTGACACCAAAGCACTTAAAATAGGCAAAACAGTCTCACACTTACCCTTACTCCATACATAAATAAACAATATGGTACCAAAAAGTAAAATGTTACTTGTAGGTGATAAAAACATAGATGTACTGCTTGTATTTTGGACATACAGTAAAGCCTCATTTATCTGAATTAATTAAGACCATCTGAATTAGGTAACAAAAAATTGGGTTAGCTGGAGAATGGAGGAAAAAGCAATAAAAAATATGTACAGCTTCACCATAATACTTTTAATGGAGTTTAGATATTACTGTCAGCACACTTTCTACTAAAAACACATGCACTGTATGTCATATAATAGTTTATGCATTTGTACTGTTTACAATATATCTACAAACTAGTCAGTAGCAAAAACACCAGTGAGCTTCTGCTGTCTCAGTTTAGTGTATTGCTTATGAGCAGCACAATCTGCCATCCACTTTAACATCAGAAGTTCTTTTGCCAATGTTTCGGCTTGACTCTCAAAATAAAGCATCAATTTCTCTATGTTCGCTGCAACTTGCACTTAGGTCATTACCAGAGCTGGTTCATCAACACTGAATACTCCTAATTTTCATTAACAATACATGATGCAATAATGTCTTGCTCTGGAATTGGTTTATAACCTCTAGTATTGTCACTTTGCAACAAACTGTCAATGTCTCCATCAACGTTGGAACAGCCTCGATATTTTTAAGAATGTCTATAAAATCTTCTACACTTAATTTTTCTACTTCTTCAATCCTGTTTTCTGGCAAGTCACACACACCAAGCCACAACCTTTTCCATGACTGTATCCAAGTTTCTCTTCTAACCTGATCCCAAGCAGATTTGATGAGTCCAATGAATTCATCTGCTGGCAAGAGAATTTGAACAATGTATCTACTGAGAAGAGCAATTTATATTCTCTAAAACAAGTATTAATTTACTATGATAAACAGCATTCTGTTTTCAAAAATGGTCCAGGTTATGCAAATATTTGGATTAAAGTGGCCTGGGTTAGTGAGATTTTGTATAATATTAAAACCTAAACTAATTAAGTTATATAAAACAAAAATATAAAGTTACTTTTGATTTTTACTCACTGATCAGAGAAACTCTAATTCATAGAAATTTATAATAATGCAGTGCCCCACTGAAATGAGTAGCATTGTTGCTTGCAGTGTGAAGGAACTTGAATTCAACTTCTGGTACCAGCAGTGTAGACTTGGTATGTAGCATACTTGTGATCCTGAGTTTCTTGATGAAAAGGTAGAGGCATCAATCTCACAAACCAAAAAGATTTGGCTGGGAGGAGGATGACATGCTATCCCCATTATCCATCTGCCCAATGATAGATTGAAACAGACAATGCAGTGGCTGTGTAGTGTACCTTGGCTTGTCCAGACAATGTGTCATAAAAATAGTTATAACAATCCTATGCTAAGCGTAAAAGCACTAAAGATATGGTTAAAATTTTGCTTCACATAATGGTTACAAGTGTTTCGAATGTCTTCATCAACTGACATACTAAATATTACTCCTAAAAGGTATTGATTATATGAAAATAAATGCTTAATAATACAGCTTGGGTTATAATATGGATTATAATACAATAAGAAAAAATTTAAACTGAATTAAATTACATTACATTCTTTGCTTTTTAAGCTCACACAAGAAAGAGCGCCCACCTCTGTAGTATATTGGAAAGAGGTATTTTAAATTTCAGTCAGAATCATTTCTGCATTAAAACACTTTCTGTGGTTTTATATATTGTTCTTTTATAATATTTATTTTATATTTTATACCTTTATATTGAAAAGGCAAATATTACAGAGCACTTCTTGGACTAAGACTTATAGGAGCCCTCACTAAACGTCATTACTTCTTTATAGACCAGCTATACAAGTTTAGCAGCAACAGTAACAATATCAATCAAGAAACTTCCCCATTAAATTCTTCTGGTTAGCAGCTATTAAGATCAATAATAACAATATAGAGAATATATGTGTTTGGAGGAATTTAGTAACAGTGACATCAAAATTAATCTCAAAAGCTATTTGTAGTTGATTTATTGATACTCGTCACTTACTTTTTATACTAATGAGAGACTAGTTTCAAAGGCAATCACCTCCATTATCAATCTCTTTCCAACTGGCATCTGTTGTATTCTGCTCTCTCTCTGGTGGTGGAACTATGAACTTCTTTGTCAAATTATCGACTGGTGGGATTTCAAAACTTTGAAACTAGTCTCTCATTAATATAAAAAGTAAGTGACAAGTATCAATAAACCAATTACAAATAGTTTTTGATATTAATGTAGAGAATGTTGGAAGGTTGAACTGAACTGAAACATTTGATACTATGACTGGGACTGTAGCCACAGGTCTTTTACTCTCATTGTAGAAGGCCTTGAATAGTTAGTTATATGTGAATCAAATAAAAAGGTTTAATGTTAACATGGTTAACTTGTCACGCAACTCAAATGGTAAGAACATTAGGCTGGAGAACTGGAAGTCCATATTGAAGATGCAGTTGTGCATCTGAATTTTTCAAATTAGATTTAACCTTCCAGCTTGGAACCTGTATATATAGGTATATAAGTAAACAATATGTTTATATGTTAATATATACAAAAGAAACATTGCCAACTGTGCAGAAACATGTGAACCATGAGTTAATTTGCAGTAATCTTATGTGGGACGATAAGAAAACAGTCACAGCAGTCTGGGGTACCACTGGCATTTACTCAATCGTAAAGCAGCTTCTCTTATAAAGTTTCTTCTTACCAGGTTTATGAGAGAAGCACTTGCACTGTGCATTGATGTTGTCCAAATAATTTAGCACCTCTTTAAAAACCTATCCTTACACAGTAGTTCATGGTATATCTGTTATACATTTTGACCATAAATTCTTCTTGTTCTATATATAGTATTATTTAATCTCCCACAAGGGTAAAAGTTTTTAGATGTGTTTGATACTGTTCTTACTGTATATGGCACCACAGATGGTAGATACTGATGATGTATGCAATGAAATGACAGTTTGGAAAGGAATTTGATAAGCAAGCATTCGACGACTAAATTTATAATATTTCCTGTCATTTGTCACTTACAATAACTAAGGAAATTCTAGGAAAAGCTCAATCAGGGCGGATGATCCTGGCAAGATTTCAACTGCATAACTCACTTTAACACATCAGTTGTCAGGTGAGTGAAGTGATCACAAATCCCTTGAAACAATTTTGGCATTCTGAAAAACTTTGAATTTTCCCTACTGAAGTGTTTTTTATATCAGCTGTGGCAGAATATTATTGAACAATGGTGAAACCAAAACCTATTAAGGGGCTTCAACTGTTCTTTCAAAATTAGTTGGCCTTGTAACTTGTTTTCCTGCAGTCAACACCACATGCCAAATTTTTCATCTCTGAGCTTGTTGATCTGACTTAACATATGTGAATCATAAATACACATTGAATGGTATCAAATATGTACTGAGCTTTCACCAGAGCTAAATTACACTATTTATCACTTTATAAATATGAACTGTTAAATTGTAAAATTAATATTATTAGTTCCATACAACCCAAATAATTACTATTTTTCTAGGAGCAGATAAGACAATTAAAAGTGTTAGTGAAAAAGCACTTAAGTTCATTAACTCTCTTATAATTTTGAACTCTGCAGAACAAAGACATTAAACTTATGGCCTATTTATAGGAATATTAATAATGTGAATAATTTGCATACAGAAGCTTCACAAAGTGTACATTAGTATGAGCTGTACACATACTACAGTAGGAAAGCTCCTTTCAGTAGAAGCTTTACTCATAGGACAGGTACTCTTATGCATTGAGTAAAATCTACAGTAGAACATTTTTTCTAAACAAAACATTATTTTGGATAGATAAGGGTCGACAAGAAAAATTCAATGCCATGGCTAGGATTTGAACCACGAATCTCCTGGTTCCCGTCCAGTTACTCTAACCCATTGAGCTACCATGTCCAAAGTGCCATCTCTTATCTATCCAAATCCTTAGCCTGTATATGGCAAGTGTGAAGAAATGATTAATTTCCATCAATTAAATTAAAAAGCATTATTTTGTTTGCAATACGTTAGAATGATAATTTTGCACTGTTTTTATAATACCCTTTGGAGTAGTCATATAGGTACTGATGCAGAAATAAAAGTCATTTTTAATACATACAAGACTTCAAAGATACAAATAGGCAATACCTTTAATATCTTAATTTTCTCCATGGGCTGAGATCTTTACCTAAACTTTTTTTCTTTTTTTTAATATTCTCTCTTAATCCATATAACAAGAAAATTTTTGTCCTATTCAAATAATCTTTATGAGCAGCTATATCTCCATATGAGAACCAAAACAAGTGTTACCTACTCTAGATAACTGACTTTGATGTTCATAGCTTCAAAATAATCATTTATAAGTAAAATTATTTAGGCCTGTGCTTAATTAAACTTGGCTTCCTTTGCTCAAGACATCTGAATAGCAATATTTTAATTATAGTAATGCTGCAACAATTTCTCTGTGTATGTGTGGTTCATTCAAAAACACTGGGTGTTATTTTCTCCCTGCATGCCTAACCTTTAAAGCCACAGTTCCTTTGCAAAGCTATGCAGATTCTCAGATACCCAGTTATATATCTTCTTAAATATCTGAAACTTGTTAGACAGTTGCAACTCATATAAAAATAAAATGTGTTAAGCATTCCATTTTCTTCCCATTGCTTTGCACTGCAGCATGCATTAGTATTTTCTGCATGCTATGAAGATGCTTAATGTTTATATTGAGGGCTTCTAACAGTTGCTTCTAATTCTGATCATGATTGAAGAAGGTAAGTATACTAATATAATTTTTTTAGGTTAAATAAATTCTTTTCTTTCTCTTTCTTATTCTATCATTCTGCTGAATGTCTTTAAAATGAATAAAAGGAATTATAATTAGTGAAATCTAATTAAACAACTTAGCCCTGAAATTAATAATATATAAGAAATTTGACCAAAATATTTACAATACTTTCACAGTTAAACTTTACATAGCTCTACTGAACCAAAAACATTAAAACATTATGAATATGGCATATGATACTTACTATATGACAGTTTTTCCCAGATGTTTGCCTTTTCCTAATAGATTCTTATCTCGTTATTTTGTTCTCTTTGTTTTGTTCTTGGCATGTTATATTAAATTTGGCATGAAATATTAAATTTAAATAAAAGGAGTGTAACACAGAAAATATAGTCAACAGATTATAATTTCTCAATATGCATTCAAAGGTAAGGTTTAATCATGATCACTTGAGTAATTTGATGTTTTACATATTTTGCACTAGAGACATATGAAGCAAAGGTAGAGTAACTGTTGTTCTTCCATACTGAATGAAATTTAACACACTGATCCATTTACAGATTGATATCAATTCATTTGCAAGGGATTATTAGTTTATTAGATTAGGATGTGTCAAAGTTTTCCCTAAGTCACAGAAACAGCTGTGTCAGCTGAAATCCAGTATTGAAGTTCTTAGTATTTTAGTTTTAATAACTACAATTGATAATGGTTTTATTTTAAAATTAACTTTTCTTTTGTAAAAACTACTGGATCAAAACATCAATTACAAGATATTTTTCAATTTCAAACATATTTGCTAAATAATGAGGCAGGACATTTTTATAATTTAGTTTCTTATATGTGAAAGTGTGCCTTCTTTTTCTGCAGCATATATTATTTTAAAACATTTTAGTTCTGTCTTACCCAGAAACAGCTATGAATAAAAGTGTTGTTAAAAGTGAAGCAAAATACATATTCATATTCATTTATTGCATCCTTAAATCATACATTCATGATGTGGAATTGTCAGATTACTAACTACACAAAAAAAGTAACAAAAAACAAGAATTACAATAAGTTGTTAAGCATAATAACCAAATAAATAATTAATATTTACATTCCTTTTATTCCTACCCTTTGCCATTTAAATAATCTTCTACTGAGTAGTAACACTTTTGTAACAAATACTTCTTTGATGTGGTTTTAAACTTTGTGAAGGACTCAATGTTTTTTATTTCAGTTGGCAGTTTATTGTAGATATGAATTCGGTTGAATTTATAACTGTGCTCATACATTTTCTTTTTATGATATGTGACATGTAAGTTTGAACTATTTCTCGTGTTATGGTCATGAATATCATTGCTTTTTTGAAATTTATCTAAGTTCGTTTTAACCTGTACTATTATTTCTAAGAGGTAAATGCTTGGTAATGACAATATGCCTAATTTTTTTAACCATTGCTTACAACTATCTGTTCTCTTTAAATTCATCGTAATTCTAATTACCCTTTTTTGGATTCTAAATACTTTGATAATTCTACTACTATTTCCCCATACTGCTATACCAAAAGAAATTAATGATTGAAAATTTGCAAAATAGGCTATTCTTAATGTATTCAAATTTACACTGTGCTTCAAAATTGATATTTGGAAACAAATGCTACTTAATTTCTTCATTAGACTTTCAATACGTGTATTCCAATTTAGACTGTCGTCCATCCAAACTCCTAAAAATTTTGTCTTTCCTGTATATTTAATTTCATTTTCATCCATTATAATTTCAGGTAAATTAACTGCCTTATTGATTTTATTATGAAAACCCAATGCCTGACTCTTATCCTTATTTATAACTAATTTGTTATTTTGAAACCAAATTGATACTTCATTCAAATTATTTATTACATTTTCTTTGAGTTTGTCATTATTTTGACCTGATATCAAGAGGCTCATATCATCTGCGAATAAGAAGCATTTTAAAGAATTTTGTGAATAAAGTGCCAAATCATTAATATACAAAATAAATAGAAATGGCCCTAAAACTGAACCCTTATTGACTCACTTATTAAAACACTTATTGACTCATACCTTATTAAAACTTCATTCACATCAGTCTTATCCTGGCTTAAACTGTACATTTTTCGAATATAGTAAATTCATTATTTTTAACACTACAATTGCAAATTACGATTTCTAAAACCAGGAGTGGATGTGGGGGTAGTACCTCCATGGTATGACACTTTCTTAAAAAGAGGAACAAATAAGTTTGTAAACTATTTCTATACTACTCCTAAAGCAGTCATATCTTTTACTGTTCAAGGTGCAATGAAATAGCTTGCCTAACAACAGGAAACGACAGAAACTGAAGGAGGTGACAAGTTGTCAGTTTGCAACACTATTATGTTGCTGTTCTATGGATCCATGCCAATTCAAATTACGCACAGAGGAACATCTTGCTCTACAATGATTGGACTTTAGTGGATGGCAAAGGGATATGAAAAATATATGTCACCTTAGTTTTTGTTATGGGTGTCAGTTGCACTACATCTCAATCAGTAGTACCAATGGTGTTTATACAATGACTAATATGCTATATTGAGAAGGGACAGAGAAGCCATTTTTCAATTAGTATAAACATGTACAGTATAAAGGTTAATGCAAAACTATTTCTTTTTTATATCACATTTGTCATTTCTTCTTGTTGGTATTTAAAATTAAATTAATCTGTTTTCTAATATTACCTGCATTGTACAATCAATCAATCAATCAATCAATCAATAAATCAATCAATCAATCAATCAAGCTCTAAACTCTATTTCTTGAGAGAACTTTATCTGCTTCCAGGACTTATTTCTGCATTGACTGTCCTCTTACTTTCGGTCTTCTGATTTACCTTTCTCCCTTTGGTTTCCATTCCAATAGCTGTGTAGTGAGATTGTTGTATTGATGGTGTGATGGTGTTCTTGGAGTTTGTGGTGATCATGTGGAACGGGATTATTCCTACCTGATGCCGTCCCACATTGTGACTGGGGTTGTGCGTTATATTCAGTTCCACGGGAAGACAACGAAGCGACGAGCTGCTACTTCTTCCCGATCTGAATCTTTGGTTCAGATCTGGTACTCAGATGCATCTATGTATATAAAAATATCTGCGGATCTGCTTCATTCTGAACTATGAAAACTCTTAGTTTTCAGACGTGGTTGAGAGTGAAAAGGATAAATTTTTTAAAACAGCTACTGTCAGATCAGGAAGACATTCCTTGAAACTAGGTCTGAGCTTAATATCTAATTATTGAAATTTGTAAATGTGTAAATAACTCTTTCTCTTTAATGCTGTCCCAGTTTTATTTCTTCCTTAAAAGATAGAAACCATTTAGAGGCCTCACTGTGATATCCTTTCAGTTGTTGCAAAATAAATTTTAACCTTGACACTGCAACATTTAAAAATGCTAAAATATTCCTTCCGTCAAACAGTTCAATAAGGGTTTTAACCGGTTTTCTAGATTTCTAAAACTCTGCACTGATGCAAGCTAACTTTTGAGAAATATTACATATGATGTAAAATAAGCATCAAGTAATATATCCATAAGTGTTTAACATAGCTTCTTATAAGGTTATGAAAAACGAAAAGCTTATTACACAAATTAGCCACTGCATTTCTATAACATACACTCTTATGATTATTAAATAATCAGCACATACAACTTAACATAGATAAAGAGAGAGAGAGAGCTTTTAATATCTACTATGTGGAATAACTAATTATTTGATGCAAAGTATGACTTTTGCTGGAAATGTTGATGTTCTGTTTGATGAACAATTTTTAGATAATTTAAATGCTTGGCATTTTAAACAATGTATGTTGTTATCGGGAATCTTAAATATAAAACTTCATTAATTCATATAGAAATTAAAAGCTTGGCCCTACAAGAATGCAGAATGATTTTGTCCCTAATTTGCAGAAATGAGGGGTATTGATCCATTAATAGCTTCCAGATGGCTTCTTCCATAGAGTTATTTGAATACTTATTCACAACCGAGGGGTAGAAATAGTAAATACGTTCTGTTCTCATTTGTGATTATCAAATAATGTAATTTCCTTCAGTATGATTTTTACTTTCTCTGCTATTTACCTATACTAAGTGGTGGAAATACTGCACTCAGTCTATACATTCAATAGGAGATTTCACTAGAAATACACATTCTTTTAGTCTTCCTGAACCCTTAAAGGAAGCTTTTTCTTCCTCTTTTTTAAAAAAAGAAAAGAGCTCTGTATCCTTGTTTATAAATGAAAGTAAGTTAACCATGGTATTTAACTTCTGCGTCATCCAAGATATAACATAAGTTTTCAAAAAGCTTACCTACGCCAAAGTATCTTTCAAATGAAAACTATTTTAATTTCCTTTTTACGCTCTCAAAAATGGCAGTAATAATTCTGACTAAAATATTATTTATTTAAGATGGTCTTTTGGCAAATATAGGTATGTATATGAACTTTTTGGGAGTTGTCAGTGAAAGTTATTCTGATTTTGCATAACTGGTAAACCGTAAAATGTTGATAAAATCTTATTACAAAAAGGTGTTGTTCCCATTAAAGCACATAATGTATTGAAATAAAGGCATCACAGGTTCTCTTTTAATCTAAGGATTGCTTTAGTCTATGAATTCGTTCTGAACCTACAAGGGAATAAGAAATGAAACAAAAAAAAAATGCTAGCAAAATAATTGTTCCTAGGAAAGTTTGTAGAAATGTAAGTAGAGTACAATAGGTCCAATACGTCTTAACGTTTCCCCTTTCCTAGAAAAAAAATTAAGAAGTGAACATTAGAAAAGGATACTAGAGATTATTTCCTCCACCTCATCATATAAATGAAAATGTAAAAATTAAAACTTTCAGCTTGGTATTAACACAGTTTAGTAAATTGTTCCATATTGATCAGAAATGCTAGCTGGCAATCATTCAAAAATGTTTCTTAGCAATTTTGGCACAAGTAATTAAATTACTCATTTGCTGTCCTTTAAGTCTCCAGGAACTGAGCAAAATTTCCTTGATGTGTATCTACTGTATGTTCATAATCTAAAACTTATTAATTAGGTACACTTTTCTTATTTTTACATTTTTAGATTTATCCTTAGATTCAATTTAAATAATCACAAACTTAGATGATGCCCATTTTGACATTGCACTTAAAAAGTCATCATTTCAGCTTCACAAGTTACACTTGATGTCTCTTTGTGATTTGAAATATTAGTAGTGGTAGTACTAGTAATATTTATTCAGAGCTTCAAAAAATTACACTTTTATGGCTTCGTGAAAAAATTACAAGAACGCATACAGTAAAATCATATTCCTAACTAAAAGTGTTCAACATAAATTATTTTCATGGTTAGAAACTATAAATTAATTACATTAACTATCATATTTTACATAATCATATTTCCAGGAACTCTGCAACTGTATAAAATGAATGAACTAATAGAAATGATCTAAGGTTTTTTTAATACATTTAGATCTTTTATGTTGTTAACCATGGTAGGCAGTTTGTTATACAGAATTATTCCGATATGGAGTGCCCTTTTTTTTGGCTGGGTTAGTCGTGCAGTGTTGAATATGCAAATCATCTCTGCCTTGTACAATAGTCATGTATCTGTGAATTCTCGGAAAGTTTATGTGTGTGATAGAATGTAGTATATTACTTCTAGCATGTATATACAGACCACAGGCATAATCTTTAAGGTTTTAAATAACTTCCTACATGACGTTCTATTGGTCTTACGCATCACTATTCTTATTGTTCAGCAAAAGATTCCGGGTTGTAAGGTCGTGGTCCACTGGGTTTCTTCATCTCTCTTCCAGATGTTTCGCTTGCAACTGCGGCAAGCATCATCGGTGACGTAGAAGAGTTCTCCCTTTAGCAGTAGCTGCGAAGAATGCAAGGGGAACTTTCCTACGCCACCGATGATGCTTGCCGCAGTTGCAAGTGAAACATCTCGAGGAGAAATTAAGAAACCCAGTGGACCACGGCTTTACAGCCCGGAATATTCTACTGAGCAAGACGCCGGCCGTGAAAACCTACGTTTAATTATTCTTATTGCTCGCTTCTGCATTTTAAATACCTCTTCCCAGCCATTTGCTACATCCCAAAATATTATTCTATACCGAATATGATTGTGGACTTGAGAAAAATATGCATTTCTGAGAACTTGTGTACCAGTCAACATTTTCAATGTATTTAACATATGGCGTCCCGTACTGAGCTTTTTGGTTAACATATGTTAACATATGTTAATAGGTCATTAGTTTAAACGTGATTAGGAAATATTTAGTATATACTGTGAATACATAACATTCAATTACGCTGAAAAATAGTTTGCATAAGTTTTATACATACACAATAAATAGATATCACTATTAAAGAGCTACACATTATAAACATGCAATTCGCATCCAAATGTTATTCATGGTCTTCAGCCATACTTTATTAAGCACTTATTTTAGGATCGCCATATGGATATTTCCTAAAAGCCAAAATTAAAAAAAAAAAAAAAAAAAAAAAATATTTTTACAGAAAAAACCTGTTATAACAATTTCTTTGGTATTACCGTTCACATCGTTTTCACACCAAACAACATCAACAAAGAGAACAAGGTATCAAAGTATTAGTTTACAATAAAAGTACAATAGACTTGCAATTAACTGAGGCAAAGTAAACTTAGGCTCGGAGGAAGCTGTTGAAAAATAAACAAAACACTTTATGGAAACGTTGAGTCAGACTGAAAAATTCAATGCCACAGCCGGGATTTGAACCACGGATCTTCTGGTTTCCGTCCAGCCGCACTACCATTGTGCTACTATGGCCAACGTGCCGATATGACATTAAATTCTCCAACTGACTCGTATTTTCCCGGTAAACCACTTAGGAGTTCTCATAAACACATGAGACAACTACCTTAATGGCGACTTACTACATGTAAGTACTTTAAGGCCCGGGCTTTATAGTTAACCACTATTCGCTATGGCCAACGTGCCATAGTAGCACAATGGTAGTGCGGCTGGACGGAAACCAGAAGATCCGTGGTTCAAATCCCGGCTGTGGCATTGAATTTTTCAGTCTGACTCAACGTTTCCACAATTTAGCCTACACACGGCCAGTGTGAAAGAATAATTAATTTCCAAAACACTTTATATCTGAGTCGAGTGTGACGCCATCTGTACCAAACAACATTTTAGAACAATAATAAACTTAAATTCCTACATAGTAATGTGAACTCACTAGTAGAGCTTCAGGGTTCTTGAGACACAATTGAAGCTATTGGTGTAACTTTTTTCAGAATTTGATTTCCAGATTGACTTAAGGAGAGACATAACACAAGGTTTGAAGAAACAGTGGTGAAAGAAGTTTTACGTTGGTATGAAGTTCAGAACTTAAATCAAAGATTGTAAACAAAGCTGTTATGTTGCATAATTAATAATAATGATAATGATGATAATGTTAATGATGATGATAATGATAATGATGATAATGATAATAATGATAATAATAGTGATAATAATGATGATGATGATGATGATGATAATAATAATAATAATAATAATAATAATAATAATAATAATAATAATAATAATAATAACAATAATAATAATAATTAATAATAATAATAATAATAATAATAATAATAATAATAATAATAATAATAATAATAATAATAATAATAATAATAATAATAATAATAATGATAATAATGATAATAATGATAATAATGATGATGATGATGATGATGATGATGATGATGATGATGATGATGATGATGATGATGATAATAATAATAATAAACTTCGCTGGGGTTGGAGAAGGCAAATGTTCTCACAAATCCTCCAGCGTGGTAATAAACCAACATTGGAAATACCAAAGAATATAATGAGGCCCTCAAGTGATGTAACTTAACTGGTGTAACCTACTAATGATAGCATTCCAAAAGTATCACGTTCTGAGAGGTAATGAAGTAGCTATAAGGTACAGAACATCAAGACTCAATGTTGGCGTCCAACACAACACTTGACCCAAAGTCTTCTCATATCGTTATGTGTAAACCTATTTGTCTTTTAATTATACAGTAAATAATATTGAAAGGAAATTTTGATGAATTTAATAATTAACATACAGTTTTGGGCATCTTTCATCATTTATGTCCACCATTTATGACAATGATCTTTCGTAATTTATGCATCATTTATTTATGACTGCATTAATCTTCTTGTTATAGGAATTTTCCATATCTGAATTTGTCTCAGTCTAACTAGCTCAGATAACTGTGAGTCTACTGTACAGCTTCTATGTGATTGCCAAATTAGCCACTCTAAATGATGTTTTTGAATGTATTCCTTTGTTTATTGCTTATATGTTAATATACTTTTGTAATTTACATTTCTTGCAATTGTCTTATGCAGGACAAAGTGCAAATACAATATTTAAACATCGTTTGGCTGTTGACCATCTTATTGTTGCTACCACTGATAACGTTATAGCTATATGGCAATGCATGCAATTACAGATCATGGACTTTTGTATGTAAATAATAGTTTTGCATGGGTGTTCTTTATTGCACATTCTCCATGTTAACTATCTACTTGTGCAATGAAAGGCCTTAGTTGATAAACTTACCATTGCAGGTGACTAACAAATATTATACTTGCAATAAATTATTATTACAATGAAAAATAAACTTTAAAAATGATAAAAACAGAAAATCAAAGTATAAATAATGCTTAGACTCCGAAGAAAGCATATGCAAATTTCTAATCAATCAATCTCCCAGAACTGTAAATATCTTTCTAACATGCTTAGAAAATGTTAGAGCCATGTACTCTTATCAATGGAAAATGCATGTTGATGTTTTCTTTGGCTGATGTAAACCTGAAAGTATGATTATGCTGCATACTTTGGTGCATTTTGCTGCATGTACATTTTGGGGCACAAATCTTTTGTCAGTACCTGCTGATAAAGTAAACATTTCTGAACTGCTAACAACCTGAAGGCTGTTAGAACCAACAGGTTTCTAATTAGACTATGGATTTTAAAGAGGCCTTTGAATTCTTTGATGAAAATTAAATGAATAGCTCTTTGCAATAGTTGAATATACTAAGTATTGAAATATTTATTTTTAAGTTTGAAGTTAAATTTTTGTAAAGTTTATTGTAAAAATGCAAAAATATCAAGGGATTGTTCTTGAGAATATGTATTTGTTTTAATTTAAGAATATAAAATTCAATGAACTTTAATGTATCATAAATAGATATAATTTTGATACATGTAAATCATTCACAGATACTTAGCTAATTAAGTTAAACTTATTTTACTGACTCAGTTTTTAAAACATTATTGTTATTTGTTCCTCATTAGGATTAAGTGACTTGCTGATATGCTGCAGGAAATAAAGAACTGGATTGTACAAAAAACTTAAATCGCAATTCTGTTTTAATTAAATAGTAATATTAGTCAAAAAATAAAATTGTATGAAATGTAAATGGTGATTCAAAAGTTCCTGCGCATAGAATGTACTATCTTTCAAGAAAGTAAATGTACACTTTCCGCGGGTCATTATCATTGAAGCGTTCTATTACTAGAGGGTATGAAAACTAAGTCGGTCATCTCTACGAGATGTCTAGTGTTCTGTTCGCCATTTTAACCTGTTAATCACTTCGAAGATTTCTAATCACTTCGAAGATTAACTCATAATGACGAACGATTGACTAAGTATCACAAAGGAGGTAGCATTTCTCTAGTATCCGTGCTATTAAATAAATGGCGTTTGAAACTATGCAAGAAAACGGAAAATCTTTGGAAATATAACTTTGACAGAATTAGATAATATATATGTTGTGTATAGAAGTACAATGAGCTACTCCCGTGGCCCAGTGCAAAAACACAGTCTATAATAAGATGCATGAGGGTTCAATGTTCAAACCTTAACGTCTGGGCATACTTTTGTATACAGTTATTTTACTTTGTTAGACGCCATAACGAGCTAAATGGAAAACATGTGGAATGATGATTTTAATAGAACCAACGTCTATGTTCGCCCTCACCCAAGCCTATATAGCTCAGTGGTAAAACGCACGCACTTTCAGTGGGAACGAGGTTCGCGGTTCGAATAACAGTCTAGAGTCAAATTTTTTCTATCGCAAAATGTTTAGCTTATTGACAACCAATTTAAAAATGTTTTCTAAAGGTTAAATTATTACTACATGACATTATAGGAAATACAAGAACAGGAAAAATATCATAGTCAAAGAATAGGACGAACAACGACTAGACAGTATGCGAGAGAATCTGTTTGTTTACGGTAAAGCTATGGGAATACATTCGACATTAAACAAACCTGGTTCTGCACTGGTTGCAAAAATACACGAAAGAATAAATGGTGTGATGGTAGTGCAGGCGGATACGCCAGGTTCCTCATCACAAGATTTCAATTTTCTTCTCCATTCTTTGTTTCGACAGATTGTTCACTGTAGCAGAAATACGTTTTCTATAACTGTGAAATGTTTCACAGTTTAATTCCTTTCTTAATGCTTATATGATATGGCTTCATAATTAAGCAAAAGTTTCTTAACTGGGCTTCTAGGTACAATTATTATTCTTGGGTATAGTCTTCTTTTTTTAATTTCAAAGTGTAGGATTTCAACAAGTAAAGCTTTTTAACTAGCAGTGTCACAGGATATATCCTTTCACTTTCATACTCATAATTCATTAAATTATATACAATTAATTATATTGCAGTTCTCTAAACGAGAACTCTAGTTCAGCTTTTTGTTGCTTTATGTGTAAGTTTATTGTTATGATCAGATAAATTGTATTTAGTAGTATTTAGGCGTTTGGTCAATTAAAATCATTCTTTAGCCTAGTGGCATTCTCTTTGAAATTATGGATTAATGCCTTAGCAGCAGGAGCAAAACCGTTTTTTGATGCCTTACCGCGTATTACAAAGGAAAAGCGTTGGAATAGTAAAGCATGATGGTCTGCTGGGTTAGAACTACGATCTCTCCGCACCTTTCACACATTTTGAATTTTACCACTGAGCTACGACGGACATTAGGGTGCACGTTCTATAAAAACCGCCGTTCCAAGTGTTTTTATTATATTCTTGTACATCCTCCAGGGGTGGCTGGTGGCTCTGAAAATTGGTGGTTCACAAAGTTATCCATGCGATTTAATTTTTTAGAGTAACAAACGGTTCTTTAGGGGTACCACCGACCAGGCTATGGCCGCCCGGCGGGGGTAGAGGGTTGCCTCATAAGTCCCAGGTACTAGCCTGCAAAGGTAGTATAAGCTGTGCTAGATCACCAGGTGGCCCCACCGAGGTTATTCGTAGGGCTTCCCTGTGGGGCTGACGGGCGTAAGTGGCGTATTCACTACCATCCCGTCTTGACGTCAACGGGGGGCTTTTTAAGTAATCAGGTGTTGCCCTATGGAAAGACGTCCGGAGTTATCCATCGCTCCCGGGTTGAAGGAGACCAGGGTCTTCGGACTTTTAGGTAGATCCTCTACACTTAAATTAACTGTTACTGTAGACTACTTTACAGACAAATTAACGGTAATTAACACATTCATAATTCAATAAACACTCTAGAATATATAACACTCAACTATTTATATAGAAACTCAGCCATTCTCTCCTTTGTGCTGACAAACTCATTGAAGTTCTTGACCTGCATGATGAAGTTCCTTTCAATGGAAAGTATGACCAATGCCGAAAGTCTCTCTTCACACAATGTGTTACGCAGAAATGTTTTAATTTGTTTTAAGTGTAGAGAAACACCTTCTGCCTCACATGTTGTCATAGAAACTGTCAGAATTACATTAAGAAGCTCAACGGATTCGCCAAAAGGGGAACACTAGTTATCGTCTCTGAAAAGCTCCATTAGTGGAACAACCCCAGCTATGTTTTTAAATTCCCCAGTGCTGTAAATTGTGGAATGCTCTGTGACCAGTTTCTTTTCTCCAGCAAAAAAAAAAAAAAAAAAAAAAAAAAAAAAAAAAAAAAAAAAAAAAAAAAAAAATTCTCAAGAGCAACTTTTACATGATGTGGTGAAAACGATACATTATATTCTGAAAATTTGTCAGGCCGAAACAGAACTGCTGCTCCCCCATGGCCAACAACCTGAACCTTTCTTTCATTTCGATAATAAATGTATCTGAGATTTCAATTGCCTCTCTTTTTCTCTGAGTGTGTTATAGTAGTTCTCTGCTTTTTGTTACATTCCCCACAACTTCAGTGAAATTTACGGTACTTCTAATTTTAAGGATTTCCACCTTAAAAGGATTCGATTTGTTCTGGACCATTTCAGGGGTAGAGACACTCCTCTGAAGCTGATTGTAGAAAATATTGACATGGGACATAATTTTGTGGAAGAAAGACAGTCAAAACAATAAATCTGAATCGGTCAATAAACCCAGATGCTTGAAGAACGGAGGTTGTGTTGGCAATTCTCTCGCCGCCCCTAATAGCTTTCATTTTTAGCGCGATCATGAAGGTGCTGCAAATCATTCAGGCCATGTTTTGTCCTCGGATTTTCACCACCAAACAGAACGCAAGGAAAGCAAAACAGGGCATTTTTAATATCACAACCACACATCCAATTATATCTCTCATATACATCGTTGTTAAGGTTCCTGTTAAAACATCTTGTTTTTCTATTGTCTACCTGTGTGACTTTTAGTTTCGGCGTGGGGTTTCCAAGTCATTTAACTTCAGTTTTTCTTTCTAAGCTCATTTTTGTAAAAGGGTGTGCTAAAAGACACTGTATGGGAATTATTGTTCCTTCTTATAACACAATGTCCCTGTATTTACATAAATCACTCTGATGCACTACTCAAAACACGACACAGCTAACACAACACGGCACAAATCATGTGGCTATGTACTATTAGATAATAGTTGATCAATGCGAACATTTAACATGAGAGCTATAGATGCCGCTGCTGGGATAAAAGCAGAAGGAGCAGGCTAAGCATCCACTATTCTCTGGCAGCTAGGTTAACCTAACACATGCAGCCTTATGCACCGCACTTCCCCCCTGCTTGCCTCGTCGAACCCTAGGTTCATCTTGCCCTATACCTCCCCATTGTAAGCCAGTGGTTTGCATCTGGGAGTGAACCTCTCGGCACCTGCAAACAATACAGCGCGTTGAGGTCCACTGCACTAGACAAGGTCGAAATGAACTCCAAACGGAACATGCCATTACATTAAAGGGAGACCCAGCGTTTTGGTTGTAGCGCAAACATGCTACCCTATACAGAAGCCGCCCCTGATATCCTCAAATGCACTGTAATAATAACTTAGCCGCAAGAGAACATTCATAAATTGTTTGTTACTGCGTCTAAGAAACTAAACATTTTGGGGAAAAAATTCGTCTCCAGACTGGGGTTCGAACTGTGAACTCTCATTCCCGCTGAAGCCGCATGCATTTTGCCACTGAGCTACGATAGCCGCCGTTTGTGCTCCGTTCATAGCCTTTGTTTCTGCCACTGGGCTACGAGAGTTGTTGACAGTATTTCTGTTATACAAAACATACATATTAATTCTGTTAAAGTCATATTTCCAAGGTCTTTTCGTTTTCTTGCATAGTTTCCAACGCCATGAAGTTAACAGCACGGACACAAGATAATGGCTACTTGCATTGTGATAGTCAATCTTTCGTCATATTGGGTTAATTTAGCCCTAGAAATATTCGAAGTGAGTAACAAGTTAAAATGGCGACCAGAATACTATACATCTACGAACATAACCGATTTAGTTTTTATACTCTCTAGTAAAAAGAACGCCTGAATGATACTGACCCACGGAAAGTGTACCGATACTTTCTTGAAAGATACTACAGCCGAATTAGTTTATTTTGAATATTAGACAAGAATGTTTAACATTTGTATTATGAATGCATCAATTAATTATAAATATCCATAACTATCTATTAATATCTATCTGTGCATTTTAAGTGATCTCACGAACAAAATAATTGTTCGAAATTATTTATTCTTTCACACTAGCCGTGTATAGGACGCACTATGAAAGGGTAGAGCAAGACTGAAAAACCACGTGGTTCAAAATCCCGGCTATGGCATTGAATTTTTCAGTCTGGCTCTACCCTTTCAAAAAAATTGTTGTTGTGAAGTCCATTAAGTGTATTGACCATTCCTCAGATCTACAGTGGCCTCTCCAAGGGAAGGAGTAATGGTCATCCTTACACTGACATTCAAACATACAATAGTGGGAACTAATCTTAGTTAATTTTATCTTAATTAAAAAGGTTTTTTTTTAACTTAATTATACCTTAATTAGAAAGGTAACTGTTAATCAATGTGCATAATTTCATAAAAACTATACCTACTGTTATACCGTACAGATTATCCTTATTATTATGTTCCTGCAAGATTTGTAGCTTGTATGGTGGCTCTTTGTTCTTTTACATAATACAAAGGACAAGACAATGATTCATCCTGAATGTACTGGTGATTGGCATTGCTCCTATGCAGGATCTTAGATATATCACTGCTAGTGATAAACAATTAGATATCTATTGCTCCTCTTTTTTGTACCCTTGATTTTTTTTATTAGTTTTGCTGTAATGTCATGCGTAATTACAGGGCATTCCATAAAAAAGCCAAAGCATATTTTAAGACAAGGAATTTTTGTAAATATCTTATCAAAACATTAATTAAATGAAAAGAAAACCTTTAGCATTTACAATAAGTTTTTAAGCCATATTGATTACACATCTGACACTTCTAAAATGTTCATTTCTGATATCAGCATAGAGGAATAAAATTTCCAATATTTTTCAAATGTCAGTAAATGCAAAGCTGCGAGTTAATATACGACAAATTCAATTTTCATTTTTTCTCTATCATTTTTATACATATTGAAAGAGGCATCCTTACTGTTCATGTTGCCTGTTTAGTTTCACCTTGTTTTATAGGACTTACAGACATAAGCGCAAAAAATGTGCTGATACTCCCAATTATTTGTCAGCATTATCCGGTTTGTAGATTATCTGTACATCCCCACAAAAATATATTATTCTTTTCTAGTAATGAGCAATAAATGACCTGACGTATGACAATAAGTGCTATTTTTACTGTTTAGAGTTGCTACTAAACAAGAATGAACATGGACTCTGCCAGCACAGTGATGGCGCTCTCTTGGCATTGCCAGTTCCACAGCGAGTGGGCAACAGAGATGGAAGATGTATCTGTCTTTGTCTCTGAAACTGCCTAGCTCATAAATTGAGCTTCGTTATCACTCTGATGTGTTCCAGTTATAATTTAACATATCCCTAAATTCTGCACAAAGAATATTACGATACATAAATACTGAAGCTTTCACGACTGGCGCCGTTAACTCCACATATTGTCCGGGCTTGTAGGCCGTGGTCCATTGTATTTCTTTCCGACGTTTCGCTGAAAACTGCTTTCGGTATCTTCAGGGTTCCAAGTCAAGAGGCCCGGAGTCTTGTGACCCAGTCTTGTGTTGGACTCCGGGTCTCTTGACTTGGAACCCTGAAGATGCCGAACGCAGTTTTCAGCGAAACGTCGGAAAGAAATACAATGGACCACGGCCTACAAGCCCGGACAACATAGTTAGTGGAGATAATATTACGATAGCCAGAAATCATGAACTATTTATTCAAGCAACTTTTGCTGCAGTGATTTTGATTGAAACAGGTTTCATCCGAATAAAAGATATTACCTGACTTTTAATATTGTGCATTTTGTGCAGAAATTGTAATCTTTCAGCAGCAATACAACTTCTTTCAAGCAGAACTTTGTGACCATTATTGGTTCTTCTACAAGATATTTCAAAATGTTATACCTAGAAGATACAAAACCCCTATATTGCACTTTATCCCACATTAAATTGGTTAGCCTTTTGACATTTGGAAATACACCCTTGTCTTATAAATCCGTAAATCAAAATTTGAAAATCGTCTATGCTGGTAGTACCTTGTTTAGCTGCTCAATGTTTTCTAGAAGACCTAAATTCTAACTTCTAATTTGTGAACTGCTTGCCTTCTTTAACAATGTTCATCACAGAACGGGCACTCACGCGCCATAATCCCTGACACTTAAACGGTACTCTCTTCCTCGAGTTGATTAATTAACTGTTAAGGAATATATAGAAGATTAATTGAATGTTAAAGGAATATATACATGCATTGAAACATATATTTTGTGTGCAGTGTCAAGTTTGTTACGGGATCTGAATCGTGGGATTTTTTCTCCCCTAGGAAAGCAGACCGCAACCATAAATTTTAAGGGTCGCACCCGGCGTTTAGTTTCAAACATAGTTTGACCGGAAGGGGACATTTTGTGTGGTCTAGAGTGAGGTTCTCGTAACTGGGTCTCCATATGTGTTCTACCGACCAACTAATTAAAAATAATGAACTGAAGAGGAAAGCGAAGTGTCATATGAACTATCTGGGAACAAAGACATATTTAAAACAGTCAGTGGCTGAGAGCCGAGCCGAGCTGAACCGTCGTGACAGAAATCGCGTTCATTAAGGTTATTTTGGCTACTGTGGACTAAACTGAACGGACGAGTAAACTAAAGAAATCGCGTTCAATTAAAGGTAGTTAGTAGCTGGGTGCTAATACGATGAGTCGTGTTATTGACACGGGAGTACAACCACGACAGCGCGAAGCCTACCATTCAGAGTTCGCCTAATTAACATCTATTTCGGAAGTAATTGAAACACAACCGATTGTTATAAGAGAATTAACCTGTGTTTCTTTCCAAGTTCTCTAATTAATCCACCCAAAACGCCCTGAATCAAGAGATCCTTGCCTCCATGAATATTGGGATAACTACGAGAGCAGCCGAGGACATCGATATTTTTTAAATTTTATTGGCGATACTGACGACCCTAGGAGTCAAGCTCCTGCCAAATAATTGAGCCGAACTGAGCGGCAATACGCACTCAACACCCCGACATGCGACAAATAATGGCGCCCAACTGATGGGCTACGAGAAGCTGATCAAAGGGACAAGGAGAACTAGGCCACCGGGATTAGGAGGACGACAACGATCATTGCAGTTTGACGACCGACAGTGAGAGTTCATCGTCAATAAAGTTTATTGTGTGTGTGTGTGTGTGTGTGTGTGTGTGTGTGTGTGTGTGTGTGTGTGTGTGTGTGTGTGTGTGTGTAGTGCATAAAATTTAAAAGAGAGTGAAGGGCAGAAGACTCTTTTATCTCTCGTTGAAGAGTGGATTTGCAAGTGCAAGTGGATTTGCAAGTGCAAGTGTATTTGCAAGTACAAGTGGGTTATAAAGACGGTGCATCGAGGGATCCGCTTCAAATAAGTAAGCAGAACAATCGAAAAGCAATTCCAAATCCAGTAAAATTAATAGAGATTCATAGGCCGCATGTTTTGGAGAATAAGAGAAGTAGAAACTATATGTTATTAAGGAGTGGTAAGAGAGTGAGAAAGTGTCTTTTACGCAGACTTTAGCTGACGTAATGGAGACGGAAGACCTCACAGCTGACCGGGAGACACCGAAGTATTTCACCAGAGTGACTGGCCAATTCAGGTAGATAACGCCCATCCTTCTGTTACAGTAGGAACGACCCTACATGCTCTTGTAATAACAAACCCTCCTGCCTTTTCCTCGGTGGACTTATCTGCTATTCTGACAGCAATTAAAGCTGAAATGGAGAATATAAAAACTGAGATTAGTAATAAATTTGAATCACAAAAAGCAGAAATTAGTAATGAATTTGAGTCGCAAAAAGCAGACATAGGTAATAAATTTGAGTCACAAAAAGCAGACAGTCATAGTAAATTTGAAGCCCAAGAAAGAAAAATAGATGAAAAGTTAGATATAAAAATTGAGTTGTTAAAGTCAGATATAAAGGGGGAAATGACTTGGAGAGTAGATTGAAGGGAGAGCTGGAGAGAAAGATTTCTGGTTTGGCCTCCGAAATAGATGAAAGTATGAGGGAAATTAAAGATAGTGTGCTAGAAAATAACAGCAGTGACATGTGCGACAGAATCAGGGAGAATCAGGAGAAAATAACAAAACTCTCCGAAGTATGTGACAGCAGAGAGAGAGAGAAATGCAGTTGAGATTTCAGGAAGAGCAACGTCGAGTTCACAATCACATTAGGGAATTTGAGAGTAGAAATACATTAGAATTGAGAGAAATTCAAAGACTAATGACAGATGATAAAGTAGAGAAGTCAAAAGTAAAAACGCAACTCGAGGCTACTCTTACTGAAATTGTTAAAAGAGAGATGTACATGAAAGCTTTACTAACGCGCTTAGGGATGGCTTAAAAGATTAGAACTAGATTGTAATGCTAATTCACCTAGGTTAAGTGATGATGAGTTAAATACGCATGTGTCAGACTCCTCTCCAGGACGCAATAGCAATGTTGTAGATCAGGTCAATGTCTCTGATAGAAGTGCCGCCTCTAACTTTAACAACAATGTATCACCTATGTTTACACCCATTCAATTGCGAATTCTAAATGAGGTCAGTCCGCCAAATTTTACGCAGAAAAAATAAATCCGAAGAGATATTTGCTTGATTTGGATGAATATTTTAAAGTAAAAGGAATTCCGGATGAACTAAAAATGTTTGTCGTGAGGTCTACATTAAAGGGGAAAGCTAAAACTCGGTTGCGAGTTGCCCTGCCAGACTGCAACAATTAGCACATTTTTGCAATCTATTTATGTCAAAATTTTATAATAGCCAATCACAAAGTGTTATTCATTTGAATTTAGCAACACAAAAATATGGTCCGCGATCGCAAGTGACGATGCATGCACAAAACTGTAGATTAATAGAAGAGGATGATTTTGTTCAGTTAATCTCGAATCATTTTCCAGAGCGGATTCGACTTTACCCCACAATAGTTAAACCTAGAAGCTTACACGAACTACTTGATCTGATCACTTCTTTCGAGTCGCAAGGACCTCAGAATAACAAATATTCTTCAAATTTTCAATCAAGGAACGAGGCTAGGGGTAACCAAGGCGATAGATGTGCATACCGCCAGTACAATCGGCCAAATATGTCTCAACAACGTTACTCCACATAATCCCGTAGAGATATGGAAAATCGCCAGCAATTCTACAGAGAACCGCGGATAAATCATCTAAGATTCTATCAGAAACAGAATCGCCAACATTTCTAGCGACAAAGGCCTTATCATATAAGATCGAACAATGGAAGGGGAAGTCCTTCATTCAACGACAATACGGAGAGATATGACCGAAGTTATGGTCCAACTAATATTAATGTAAGTCTGCAAGAGCAGAGAGACGATATCGTACAGGCATTACAACGACAAAATTCATGTTCACAGCTGCAAATGTACAATAACGGTAATCAAAATTTCGCGGCCGGAAATGTGCAGAATAATGCGCATAGGTTAGCAGAAAACTGACGTTAATTCGCGTAAAGTTAGAGAAATACGCGAAAAAGAAAACTGACCTCTATTAGATAAGAGTATTCAAGCAATGTATGATCAGATTTAAGACTATATATAATGATGTTAAACTAAGTTTAACTTAAAAAAAGAAGTTTGCTGTCATTCATGTTTACAGACAGTGTGCATTTTCGGGTGAGTGAAATTACTCAATGTATTGTGAAAGCTGAAAGAGAAACTGATTTCCCGGAATTGTAAGAAACTTTGCAGGCAATAGATGGCCTGAACGAACAATGCCACTTGAGTGTGAAGGTCCTTAAAAATGCAAACTTCTACTATTGTCAAATTATGTATGAGTGAATGTATGTATATATGTATGTATTTTAGTATGTGAGAGTATGGTTAATGCAATGTAACTAAATGATTGATGGAGAAGAGGAAAATGGAGTGGAAACCAAGAGAAAAGAGAGAATTTCCTTTTATAATTTAAAATTAGCATACATTTTTAACTTTTAAATCGAAAGGGCATTTTGAAACGGTACTCTCTTCCTCGAGTGGATTAATTAACTGTTAAGGAATATATAGAAGATTAATTTAATGTTAAAGGCATATATACATGCATTGAAACAAATTTCTTGTGTGCAGTGTCAAGTTTGTTACGGGCTCTGAATCGGTGGGATCTTTTCTCCCCTACGAAAGCTGACCGCAACCATAAATTTTAAGGGTCGCACCCGGCGTTTAGTTTCAAACATAGTTTGACCGGAAGGGGACATTTTGGGTGGTCTAGAGTGAGGTTCTTGTAACTGGGACTCCATATGTGTTCTACCGACCAACTAATTAAAAATAATGAACTGAAGGGGGAAGCGAAGTGCCATATGTACTATCTGGGAACAAAGACATATCTAAAACAATCGGTGGCTGAGAGCCGAGCCGAGCTGAACCGTCGTGACAGAAATCGCGTTCATTAAGGTTATTTTGGCTACTGTGGGCTAAACTGAACGGACGAGTAAACTAAAGAAATCGCGTTCAATTAAAGGTAGTTAGTAGCTGGGTGTTAATCCGATGAGTCGTGTTATAGACACGGGAGTACAACCACGCCAGCGCGAAGCCTACCATTCAGAGTTCGCCTAATTAACATGTATTTTGAGAATAATTGAAATACAACCGATCGTCAAAAGAGAATTAACCTGTGTTTCTTTCCAAGTACCCTAATTGATCCACCCAAAACGCCCTGAATCAAGAGATCCTTGCCACAGATCCTATATTCATGAATATTGGGATAACTCCGAGAGCAGCCGAGGACATCGAACTTTTCAAATTTTATTGGCGATGCTGACGACCCTAGGAGTCAAGCCCCTGCCAAATAATTGAGCCGAACTGAGCGGCAATACTCACTCAACACCCCTACATGCGACACACTGAGCGAAATTTAAATGTTTCTAAACTACCTTAACTGACAGCTGTTTGAAAACTGAATACTTATAGAAGATACCAATATGGAATATTACAGGTTGTCTCACAGTCATTACTAGGTACACTAGTACTAGACTTACTAAGTGACATAATCTTGAAAAGCAAGTTTGCTTTCTTAAAACATTACCACTTTACTGAATGCAAGTTACAAAGTGCATCAGCTCTTTCTGGTCAGGTGTCTGATCTTTTCCTATCTGCGAAAAGAGATGTGCTACAAACATGGGTTCAGACAGTCAACCTCAAGTAGTCACCCTGCGACATGAGAACAACAAAATAAATCTGTAATTAGTATATACAAATATAACAATTTGTAACTTGGAAGTTCACTTATTTTATAAGAAGTGATGACACTATTCTTATAAATTGCTCGGTATCGCGATTTCATGGAAATTCTTCTGTAATTACTATCTTTTAGCATGCAAAGAAATTAACTATAGGGTTCAGCAAAGTGAGTCAGTCTATATGTCGAATTGTACAATGTGTCACTCACCTCACTGGTTGGTCAGCAATAGACCAGCCATACCTAGTCCTACCTCATGTTCATTACTGTTTTGTAGTTACTATAAACGACCATGAATGACAATACAGTACTATTTCCATTTTTATCGTTTAAACATTTCCTTGAAAACTGAAAATAAGTTTAATTTTCTAATGTTAGTCATATTTAAGCTCAACGAAGCAAGTTTAAAGAGATTTATACAAGAGAGGGGGAAAAGAAATAAAAAAATAAAAAACGAAAAGACAGCATCTACTGCTATTAGAATAAAAATGAGATTTAATTGAAAGTTTCGAAAATGGGAAAAATATTGCAAAACTAAGCACTGATTATAGGATTGCAATGCAGACAGTTTAAAGTGCTTATCAAAAGAAATGTGAACTCTCTCAGAAGCAGAGGTCCACTTTAATAAATACACAGTTCTATAGTACCTTTTCACAAAAGTTGGATAAACATTTGCGCAAAGAATACACATTTTAAGTAATTTCCTTTTATACAGGTATGTTGTATCTTAAAAGCACTAAATTAGAGGTTTCTCATTTATTTAAGCTTTTCTATTATTCATGCTTCGTCTACCCTACATTACCCCAAATAATTGAGAGTAATACTGTACTTACATAACATCACCATAGTACAGTTCCCAATAATAAAAAAACTGGTAATCCAATATTAACTTTTAACAATGTCCTGAAAAAACTTCCCATTTCTTAAGTTATTTCAAAATTCTTGTAGCTTTAAATTATCTTTCAGGTAATTCATTATGTCCATATTGGTTTATTATAAAGCAGCTGCTTTCCTTACTTATAAATGGGCTTCCTAGACTTGACAGGATATCGAACATAAGTAAGTGATATTGACAACAATACCTTCCTTTTAGACTTGTCAAAAGTCATCACCCATTGCAATTTGATAATGCAAGCCCAAAAACTGTCATAATCATTTATACTGGTAAATTTTGTTTAAACGTTTTTGGTACATTCTGTTGAAAAGGTGCATTATTGTGGTATCAGCTAGAGTGCATTATTTTCTTCCTGAGGCTTATATGCCCAATAGACAATATGAGCATGCATTATTTTATCTTTTCCTATTGTTGCTGGGCTTTTAGGTGCTATTTAGTTGCTTTTAGGTGCTATTTAGTGCTTTATTTGAATTCTTCTACTATCTGGAAACTCAGTAGCAAAGATTTCATGTTTTAAGTCACTTGTATCAGATATCAAGTTTTTCGTAAATTCAACGTTTTAATACCCTATAAGCATAAATATTACCTAATTTTGAGTAAATCTTTGCAACAGGTCGTGCATGTTAACAAGTTTGATATGTATTGGCAAGAATGTTAATGTTCGAGTTTGGAGCTACTTTTCAGAGGCTTTTTTATAATCTTTCACTGCCTTTCATTAACTGTCCAATTCTGCCTGAGAGTAGTTTCTTTCGAGTTCTTCTTCATTAGTGTCACTATACAAACTTATATAGAATAAAATAAGTGTCATATGTATGGTAGATTTGAAGCACCCGTTTGTACAAAACAACATTGCTGCATTTCAGACCATAAGTTACTTTAATGCTCACTTCAATCATTACTAATAAATGAACAAATCAACAAATCAGCACATAAATAAGCAATTTTTACAAATCTTGTTAAGGACAGGTCGTAGCAGATAGTGGGACTTTAATTTTTGTGCAGTATTTTACCTTTCAGTGATGATGTGAGCTGAAAATAACAATCAGATATAATGTAATTGTGAAATGAAATCCTATGAGCAAGGTTATATATGAGCTATATAGTGTGCAATGTGGCTATAAGGAAACTCAATCACGTTTTTTCAACCTTAATGTAGTTTCTGATTAAACTGGTAATTCACTCCTCAATTATTTCATGAACCACTGTTGTGTATATTTCTTTAATTTTACTCCTTATGTTTTTCATCCCTTTCTAATTTTGGGTCATATGATTAAATTGTCACAATATTTAAACTATTGATCAAAATTTTTCTTGGAATTTCAGTATAAGGCATTCCTAGTAGAAGTAATACTCATAATATGCAATATTCATTGTGTATGTATTTGAAGAAATGTTGAAATCACATGGCATGATTTTATCTATAGAAAATGTTTCCAGTGCATTTTCATCAATTGTACAGGACTTCCATATTCTTCTTATTGAACAGATACTAATATTATATTTTCATTCTTGTTAGATTATTTATAAATGTTTTGAATTAACGCAAGAATAGAAAATACATTTAATAAATACTCAATACTGAATTTAATAAATTTTAGGCTATTACATCTAACCGGAAGCTATGTTAAATACCTATGG
>CM060947.1:157858596-157998596 GCA_030765055.1 Mantis religiosa | reverse complement strand
ATAGATAGATAGATAGATAGATAGATAGATAGATAGATAGATAGATAGATAGATAGATAGATAGATAGATAGATAGATAGATAGATAGATAGATAGATAGATAGATAGATAGATAGATAGATAGATAGATAGATAGATAGATAGATAGATAGATAGATAGATAGATAGATAGATAGATAGATAGATAGATAGATAGATAGATAGATAGATAGATAGATAGATAGATAGATAGATAGATAGATAGATAGATAGATAGATAGATAGATAGATAGATAGATAGATAGATAGATAGATAGATAGATAGATAGATAGATAGATAGATAGATAGATAGATAGATAGATAGATAGATAGATAGATAGATAGATAGATAGATAGATAGATAGATAGATAAACTGAACCTGCTGAAAGTGAAACAAACTAAGCATTATGAATAAACACTCTAGCAACACAACTTCACTATTACTTATCTTACATCCTTTGCTTCCTGTTTCGAAACACATCCGTTTCATTTTGAACCTGCTGACGGATTATCTCCTTGGTTACTACTTTGTTAAGCACAGATTTCTAAAACTAAGAAAATTGTGCATTTTAATTTAAGTTAAACAATAGTATACAATAGTATTTCTTTGTAAGTTTAATGCCCTTGATGTAATCTTGGAGGGTGAATAAATGTAAAAATAAATATGCTCATAAAGGAGTTTGACGTGTAGAACACTAACCTTGTATTCTGATATTCAAAGGGATGGAGAGAGAGAGAGAGAGAGAGAGAGAGAGAGAGAGAGAGAGAGAGAGAGAGAGAGAGAGAGAGAGAGAGAGAGAGAGAGGGAGAGAGAGAGAAAATGAGCTCTGCTGAGAGCATATGTACCATGAACAGAAAGTTAAGCTCCTAGCATACTATAAGGATGTAGAATCTGCAGATCTTTATCATATTTTTATCATATTAAAAGCCAAATAATATAATACTTTTAATGAAATATATTTAAATAAATATTATATTTAAATTATATTGCCTAGGCCATATAATAAAATATGGCCTGGGTAATAGCCAATCACACAATATATATTTTATATATTTCCTTTCTAGTAATAGCAGTATTCAAATAGTGTTATTTAAAACAATTATGATATACTGCAAGGTGTATCTTCCATTGTTAATTTGTTTCTTAGTCTCCTAGGTATATTCATATATACTATAAACTGCTATATTGTCATTATTTTATTATTTTCCCCTGAAATAGTCTGTTCTGTTAATGCTTGATTCAAAATACTTTGGTTTCAATGGTAATTTTTAATTTTACTTATTTTTTGACCAAGGATTCCTTCATCATGCATATTCTGACCTTAAATGCAATTACAAAATACTAGCTGCTCTGAATCATAATAAATTTGTTATACATTTCACTGATACTTAAAGGGCTGGAGAATTCTTGCGACCACATAAAAATTCTTCCTCAATGCTGATGAATAAGGAGGTAGTTTCATTCAAGCTGCAATTTATCTGGTTTGTTGCATGCAAATCCACCAGTTTAAAAAATTAAATTAATTACTTATAAATTTACTCTGCAAGTTTTGCAAAATGGGACTTCAAGTCATGCAAATAGAAAAGGTCTCAGTATTTCCAGCTTAGGGATGTAAATTTCACGGAAGTAAAAAAAAAAGCCATACCGGTTGTTGGTAATCAAGACTTTTACTTGTGGGTACAAAGGTGTTTCTTGTGCTGGTAACATCTAATCTGCAAGCTCTCATTTTATGTGATTACTACGTAGAAAATGTTTGTTTTACAAAATGTTATGCAACGTTCTGTTAGTCCTTTGAATACTTCTTAAAAAATAAAAATTGAAGCAAAGCAATGAATAGTCTTTTTCATATACTTACTGTATATACGAAGTCTGTTCAAAAAGCATCGCGAATTTTGAGGGTTTTTTTTTCTGCAAAATGTATTCATTTATTCATGAATATCTATTTTGTCCCCTTCTAAATAATCCCTACCAGATATTATACACTTGTGCCAACGTTTTTTCAAGCCTTTTTTGCCCTTTATTGTTTTATTTGTTTATTTATTTATTTATTATTATTTTTTATACATCTTGTTCAGCTCCTAATTCGATGCCGTCTTTATCACCTCAATCGTGGGGTAGCGTCGTTCCTTCGTGGGTCTCTTCAGTTTTGGGAACAACAAAAGAGTCACATGGACCCAGATCTGGGGAGTACGGTGGTGGAGACGTCATAAGCTTTTGACCAACAATTTGCACACACCCAATGATGTTTGAGGAAGGATTTTATCAAGGTACAATAGCCAATTTTTGTACTTCGACAAATCCGTGCATTTCTGACCGATTGCATCGCGGAAATTTTGCATAACTTTCAGGTAATATTCCTTATTGACGTTCTATCCTCTGGAAAAAACTCATGATGCACCATGACCCTGTAATGGAAGACAACTCTAATCAAACCTTCACATTCGACCTAACTTAGCGCGCTATTTTCGGTCTTGACTTGCGTGGCAGCATCCATTGGGATGCTTAAGCTTTAATTTCCACGTCATAACCATAAACTCATGCTTCGTCACCAGTTAAGACCGTCTGGAGTAAATTTAGGTCACCGTGGGCAGAGTTCAACAGCTCCAACGTTAATGCGATGGTGTTTTTAGTCGAAATTGAGCTACTTTGGTACATTTTGCGGCGACCCGTCTCATGCCCGAATCATTGGTCAAAATCGAATAATACGAGCCAATCGATATGTTTAGGTCCTCAGCATCTTCTGTAATGTTGATTCGAAGATTGGCCAATATATTTTTTCACTTCTTCAATGTTTTCGTCTGTTGTTGAAGAGCTCGGTCGGCCGCGACGCTCTTTGTCGTTCACGTCCTCTCGACCATCTCAGAACCTTTTGTACCACCGATAAACTTTAATTTGGTCCAAGGTAGCTTCACCATATGCCACAGCACGGCGGACTCTATACAGGCGGAAAAGTTGATGGATGGGGTAGTGACGCAGAAAGCTCATCACATAGCTTGGAGTCCATCACGATAATTCACTTCACAATGAGCCTATACAGTAATAATAATACATGTACTTCGGACCTTGTGAATTTTATTGCAGTGTTTTCAGTTTTCTTGTGCAATGATAATGAATCGTTCCGCTTCAACTTATAACAGCGCACACAAAATTTCGTCTGTAATTTTTCGCATGTCATTTCCGCAGAGGCATTTTTGCATTATGATTCAGCAATAAATTTTGTTTTTCACACAATTTGATACAGATTCTTTGTTACACTTTGTTTTTTGGAATAGGCAAAAATCAAAGACCAGCCAAAACACGTCCAAACAAAATGGCTGTCAACAATTAACTGAATATTCAAAATGGCCGAGGTTGTCACATAAGAGGGACATGACACATGAGTACCATCAAAATTCCACAAAACAATCGAAAATCGAATACACGTAGCCCGCAGAAATTAAAAATTCGCGACATTTTTTGAACAGACCGCGTATAAAAGTAAAGGATTAACTAGTTTTGAAATCATATATTACTTATTCTTTGCTTCTGTTCAAATTGTATGTAAAGAAATATCTCAGTTTTATAGTCTTCAGCTCCTAATTACTAAATATTTTGTTGGCTAAACCAGCAGCATGTAATTGCAGATTTAATAAATATACAATTATGACTAGAATTTTGAACATGCCTTCAGAGATGAATAATAAAATTTACCATTAAAGTTTAGCTGTACTAAAGTAATGTTTTGTAGCCTTAAAAATATATGCTGGAGAAACACGAATAAATCATGTCTTTTAACCCCTACTCACAGAGTATTTGAAACAAAAACTCTTTAGAATATCAGAATGCAGAGAACAAACTGGTGCACTTTGTTCCACACATGTATCTACCAATTATATAATTTAATTTAATTTAGTAGATAATTTGAAAATGCAGATAGCCCTTTGTTCTGTAGATATGAAGGTTTCCTATACCTTCAGACCAATGACTATGTGCACTCTTAGCAACATCCATTCACAACTTGTTCACAAGTAGAAGAGAAGAAAACAATGCAGTGGACTCACAATTGAAGCATGTAAATATAAAGTCCATAGCATTGCTTTATAAATGAAATATCAAAATTGTAAGCACTATTAACAATGAAGCATTTGTGGAATAAGTTTCGTTACTTATTCTGAAAAATATTCCAAAAACTGCTTTATAGCTAGACACATAAATAAACACCCAATGAAAAATAAAGCACAAATCAATAGTATACCTAGTCTTCATGATATAATAGATTCTATTTATTAAATCTATTTCTTAAGTTTATATATATTTAGGTATCTTCTCCCACAGTACACATCTTCTCATAAAGGCATTGTGTGACTTGCAATGTAAAAATAAATTTAATTTTTTGTATTGCAATTGTGATTGTCAGGACTGATTAGGATTTGTATTATAAATTTACTTAGATACAAAATGGTTTTAAATATGTATAGATTAAGAAATGTTAGAATCTTTTTTCTGTCCAAAGCTATCTCTACAAATTTCATTACATATAAGACAACAAATGTGTCTAATAACAATTTTTTCCAGTGAAAATATTTTATTAACATTTGTTTTAATGGTTCTATATCATAGTTCTATAGCATATGTAACATGCATTTAAATAAGGAAAAAGTAAATTGTTTTGGCAGTAGGTACTATCAGGAACATAATTTCTTAAATCTTAAAAATAAGCTTTTAGTAATCATGGATGTATCACTATTTACAAAAATGAGTTAGATTAGACATACTAAAAGACTATTAACTAAAAAGGTACCTGAATATGTTTTGAGGACTGGAAACTTGTCCCCATCATCAGCTTTAAGTCCAAGTGATTCTTGGTGCTATTCATGGTTTTGGCTGCAGAATATAAAGTGGTGGCAACTGTTGGTGGAACAATGAACTTTCATAGGATGTTCAGAGAATTAGCCACCATAGTTCATTGTCATATTTGTGCTTTAGCATTTGCATGTTCTCCCATGCATTTAGATTAGCTGGGAAACTGGCAGAATTCAACAATTTGATACTTGACACACTTTTATGATTAGAAGACCAAAAACAGTACTCTATAGCCGATTTTTCAGTTTGTTGTATTTTATAGCTCAGTATAATATTTAGTTCTCTCTTTGTTTGATCAATGTATATTTGGTTATAATTGGAGTAAATAATCTTGGAAATGCTTGATGTCATGTTGTAATGTGGAAAATTATTCTTATTTGTGTAGTGCAATTTTGTATATTCTAACTGCATTTAAGAATCAAAATTACCTTGCAATTCAAGAAAATCTTACTGAACTTATCATGTACACAGGGGTAGTATGTATATTTCCTAAATCGCTGTTCCTTTTTGCCGGCTCAGTTTTGCGGTGTCTGTCATTTGTTTCTCTTCTCTGTACCTGGCTATCTAATTATTGAATCTTTGTTGAAATCATTATTTTTGCTGCAGCAATGAGGAAAATGAAATGTGAAATGTGTAGTGTTTAACGCCTGCTTTACTACATACGGCACCGCAGGCGGTGACACTGATGATACATGAGATGAATATGGAGCACCGATGGAATGAGATGGCGGGGGAAACCGGAGATCCCGGAGAAAACCCGCCCCAGCGCCGTGTTGTCCACCACAAATCTCACTTTGCGGTCGCCTGGGATCGAACCCGGGCCGCCTTGGTGAGAGCCAAGCGATCTAACCACTGAGCCACGGCGCGGCCAGCAATGAGGATGTCTTTATATTCTCTGTATTTCTTATTTTTCATGGGGCTGTTCACTAATCTGTAAGCCAAACTATTGAAAGGTGCATTTTCATGACCTGAATTATTGGAATTATTGCCTTTTGAATTTAACCTGACTGATTTTCTGTAGATGCTTACATGTTGGTCTTTTCAAACGATTTGTAAGTCAAGGGAAAGGTAAATTATCTTCCACTTCAGTTTCCATTGTGATCCATATTGTTCTACATCAAGGAGTTGAAGCTTTAGGGAGTCTTGTTAAAACTGCTTTCGAACAATGGCAAAATCATCTATATAATGGTTCCACATCCTGAAGGTGTGGGAGAAACCTCTTTTGACTTAAAATTCCATTTGTCTCATGAAAATCTCACCTAAGAGTTGGGAGAGTGGACTACCTATACCTAATGCAGAAGTTGAAAGAAACTGTTGCTGAATGTAAAGAAATTCTGTTCTATGCACAATTAGATTGGTTTCATATAGTTTTCTATTTCTAAGTTTGCTCTTTGAGCAAATCTATGGCATTTTGTATACTTAGGTAAGCTTTCAAACTTTGGTAGAGGGTCCACTAACCATTTTGCTAATTTAAATATGGGTACATTGTTGTTATTTACTATTTTTCTCATATTTTTGCTGTCAATTTATTGAAAGCTGCCAGTTTTCCAGTTGAATTAAATAAATGAGAATAGGTATATAATTTGACATCACTGTTTCTTATAGGTACAACTACTCATGTTATACTGTCTATTTTTAACCTAGGAGTTTTGTAGTTTTTAAATTGTTAACTACTGTATAATTAACAGTAAGTTAAGTTAAAGAGTATATGTATTTAAAGCTAAAATTAATTAGTTCACATTTATTTGGGTTCAGAAATAGGATATTCTACCATCTATATGACTGTATCATTAATGTTTGAGTTTATTTGAGAATAAATAGTATTGACAGTATAAAGCCTTGGAGCACACTATATAATGTGTTTTGTATTGTTGAACTATATTTCTGTTTAGATTTATGACAACAAATTATTTTCTGTTTGTAGCAAAAGGCTTTAATAAATTATGACCTAGCCTTTAATGTTTAGTGTATATTAAGTGATTGGTCCCACATAATCAAGTAGGCAAGTGATAAAATCGAAGACTTTATTTTGTTTTTTAAATGGGAAGAGTTCTAGACTGTGGCAAATTAGATGCATTTGCATGCCAAGTTTTTCTCCTCATTACCCCCACTCTTCATGTTACCTCTCTCTCTCTCTCTCTCTCTCTCTCTCTCTCTCTCTCTCTCTCTCTCTCTCTCTCTCTCTCTCTCTCTCTCTCTCGCCTACTCCTAGACCATGTAGTCTCCTTGGTTCTAGTCATAAGAGAATCGAAACTGAATTTTAAAAACTTTTATAATAATGCAGTATTAAAGCCAAAATTGAGGATGGTATATTCATATGAGTGAAATGCTATAATTATAATTATAGTTTATGAATTACATACTTTTCTAATGCAATGGAACTGCTAGGAATATCACTTACTTAATAGGCAATTCTTCATTGTCACTGTGTTCATCACCCGAGACTTGCAAATTATACAATGATAAGCTCCAAAATCGTATCACATGATACTTCTTTCCAGAAGTTGTCCTCTTGTTCTTTTTCTGCATGGCTCATACAGTTTTCCAAGTCTTACTGTGTTACCTTGTCAATTTATAACAGGAAGTTTGTTCTCTCTCGAATTTGCTGTAAGTAATTCTTGCTGTAAGTAATTCTTTTACAGAATGTCAATAGTTTACATTTAGTTTATGAGTAATTACAAATGTACAATACATTCACAATACAAAATATAATGATGGTCCTTATAGTGCTTACGTCATGATGCGTGGTTATAACACAGATTTAATGTACGTACAACCCCGAAAACTTTTCAGAGCAAGTGGATTTATCCTAAACAAGTAATTTGAGATAGGAGACTTACGACCTGTTAGTTCAAATGCAGAAGTTAACAGCTATATGATTCTGAAGTGCCAGTATGATAACATTTGAGTGCACAACACACGGAAGTGAAAGGATATGCCGGAGTACTCCCTCTGGCGCAATGGTTATGATATTAGCTCTCGAATAAAAAATAAACAAATTCGAGTCTCCTTCATTTTTTTTATATTTTTTATTTTTGGTTGTTTGTTTTAATCTTTTCTCTAAGATTTTATTTATTGTATAAGTATATGCATTTTGTGGAATAATTTCACCTGATCAGTGCAATTAATTACAATTCTTTCTAACAAGGTTGAATCCTGCTAGGTACTCACATGTGCTGTGCGTCTAAAGGAGAAGTGGTTTAAGGAGTGAACGAACTTACATAAAATAAAAAGTAAATGCAACTCGTTACGCCTGGTTTATAGGAATTACTCGAAATGGCGACATCCATTTCAAGCAAAGTTGACAGTGGCGAAGGAACGACTGTCGTACTCCATCCAAAATTATTTTTGTGTGTGCGTGCGTGCGTGCGTGTGTGTGTGTGTGTGTGTGTGTGTGTGTGTGTGTGTGTGTGTGTGTGTGTGTGTAGAATATCTTCACACGCTGCTATTATTCGGGCAGTTAGTTACGGACCATACCACTTCTTCGTATTAGAATTTACTTATTACAAGACGAAGAAAACAAATTACTGTATGAATGGAAGCTAACCAATGACCTTTGGAATACAAAGTTCTGGCGTTATGAATTGAGCTACCAGAACAGTTACAGAAACACCACTGGAACAGGGGCGGTTCATCCTTGCGTGCTGCAATGTTGCAGCACGCTACTTACTGTTTTATAAATCATAATGCATGTATTTTGAAAGACCCTGTAAATAGCAATGCATTATTGTAAGTGTAAGAAATCGAGCACGACCAATAATGAACATTTGATGCAAGGAAAACAGCTGCGTGGCTAATGGAACGCATCCGACGTGCTGAGGGCCAGCATGCTCGCTAATCAGTACTGCGCATATGTACAACCTTCCCCTCCTGCCTCCTTGATGGCATACGTTCCCCTGATTTTCGCACAAATACATGTTGCATTTTTTTTTTTTGCCGTGGAGGGGATAACCTCGATTACAGGTGAGGGCCCTGATGCAATGGCCAACAGTGTGAGGGTCTCTGTGCCCTGAAGGGGCCCGGTATTCTGACTAAAAACCCCTTCACGTGTCAGTGTGTGCGTTTAAGTGTAGTCTTTCGGGCATCCAGCATTCGTTTGTCGGGATCTGCATGGAACCCCGGTTAGTATGTGGGAACTACTAAGCTGGCATGCATTGCAAGCGAGCGAGTCAAAGTTGCTCGTGGTACTGACCATGGAACCTCGGCACAACCAAGTGTTAATGATGTGTGTCAAATGATAGGCGGGATTACCCTGTTAGTCAAGTGTTAAATGTTAGTGTTAGTACTGATAGTTGTTGAGCGCTGGTGTCCTCGGCTAGTCAGTTATTCGGTATATTATGCCAACGAAGCTGTCGGCTCCTCTTCCTTTCCGACAGAACCGTGAGTCATATTCTCGAACCTTAGACTGCCGTGTTGTTGTGTCCTACTTCATATGCAGTTGCCCGACTTAGCTGCGTTCGTACGACACAGGAGGGAGGCCACCGGCCTCCCAGTCGGTCTTAACAGTGGTCTTGAAGGGCTCTGTTGCGGATGTTAATCTGAAAGGAGTCGGAAGAAGAAAAAGTTAATTGAAGGGAGTTTGTATTTAGGAGTTTGTGTCTCGTTCTTAAGAGGTTGTCAAGAAAGTTTTTTATCTCGTCAGTGTTGTCTGGCTTCAGGTTTCTGTCGAACAGTGATAAAGGTCATGCGTGTTTGTTGAGCGTGGTCATGTAGTTAAGGAGCTACTAATGGGTTGTGGTATTTGTGTAGGTTTTTATATGCGTCATGAGACAGTACCTTGATGTATTATTCTACCGTGTGCATTTTGAGTTCCTCGTGTAGTATGTCACCTGTTTCTGTGAGAGATACTTTTGCTATCAGCCATAGTATTTTGTTTTATAGTGTTTTTAATGTTAGTATATGTGTTTTTGCGCCATAACCCCATACCGGTGCCGCGTAAGATGGGTCGAATTAGCGTTTTATATAAAGTCAGTTCCATGTATAAATTTAGTTGGGAATCCATATTCATGCCCAATTGAGCGTTTGCTTTTCCCTTGATTTACATAATGTGTTTTCTCCAGGTGATACCTTGATCCATTTTGAGGCCTGGCCAGATAACCGTGTACTTTCATTTTATACTTTCTCAAAAGATGGAGCTATGGTTCAGTCGTTTTGGGAATACGATAGCTTGTGTCTTTTTAGCATTGACTTTGATACGCCACTTGGTGAACCATTCTTCGAGGTCATTTAGTGCATTTTGAAATCTTCGATATATGAATGCTGGCTTTCCAGATTGTGCGACTATCGCGTGTCGTCTACGTAGATGGCGCGGGGTGGAAAGGTGGTTGAGCCTTAGATTGAAATTTTCGGTTGTGTAAGAAATTCGCCATTAGTTTGATTAAAATGTCGTGAATGTTTAGCGTTTTGAGCTTCTTTAAAATGCCTACATGCCACACTCTGTCGAAAGCATTCTGCATATCGCCGTAGCACACGGTATTTATTTGCTGCACTACTGCAGACGCTGGAGCAGGCGTAAGGACATCAACTCTCATATTTAGAGCTGTAGAACTTGAATATACACTGAAATTCATTAAGTAGTTTTACATTGCTTTATATTTTAATTCTAGAAATAACCTAATGGTTATTAAATCGCAAGGCAGATTGCTTTTGAAGCAGGTATAAGTTCATGTTGGTAAGATACTCCATTCCCATGTAAGATACTCACATGACAGCAATTTCTCATTAAAAGTATTCCTTTGAGTAACCTTATTTAGTGGTTGATATCCGTTTATTTTGTGTGAGTGTGAAACGTAAGTGTTATAAATTCACTTCATTCACTCTATGAGTAATTTAATATTACGAAAGCTTTAACCAATAAATAATGTACTCGGATGATGAACTTCGGAAGACATTCTTTTCAAGGCGAGCATTAGAAGAAAAGATTAGTACAAATATGTTAAGGCGACCTACACCCAATCAAAACATTGAACAAAAGGCAAAAGAAAGTAGAAGTTCTGTTTATTCAAAGGTATTTTTAGACGTGGCGTACGACGTAATGTTCCGCAGTAGTTGATGGCCGAGTCCACTTCTTTATTTGTAGGAAACAGGGGTATCAAGTTAGTCATCTGGTCATTTAACCCACTAGCTTTATCAACAGTCTGCTGGTGAAAGCAGAGATCTTACCTCCACCATCAATTTGCATCACGTCACTCACGCCAATCCGAGGAAGATCACGCGCCACTTCTAAAAATACTTCTGTACTGCTAATCGTAAGTACTGATTCATGGTCTCTGACGGGTGTTAAAGATTTTGGTCACATTAATGTGAAGCCGTTGCCCATAAGGGATGTTATGGGCTATTTGTTTACTTTAATTTAATGAGTACATAAAACGCATTCAAAAATCAAGGAGTCCATGAAAAACTCATTTGATGTCTCAATGCTTGGAGCTGTAAATATTGCAACTCAACTAAGTAGAGCACATCAGGAAACAATGCCAAAACATAATGAGCAATTCGAAAAAGTATATATTATCAGGGATCATAGATAGCATCAAACTTTGTGGAGCATTTGAGCTTGCTTTGCATGGACATCATGAGACCGAAACATCACATAATTCCGGCATCATTTTAGGTCTTATAAATCTCATTGGTAGTCTGGAAAATATAGTAAAGAAACATATTGAAAGCAACAAAGTATTCAACGGCTTATCTCAGACCATCTAAGATGAATTTTTCGACTGCATGTTGAAAATGTGCCACGAAGAAACTGAGAAAGAATTGAAGGAGGTGGCTATGTTGCTATCACAGCAGATAACATTACTGACATGTGGAAAAGTTCAGTTGCCTTTAGTTTATAGATATGAAAGAAAAGATGTTATAGTTTTGGGGCTTCTGTAAACCTGCTGGCCAGACCGCCAATTTTGTAGCAGGTTGTATTCTGAAAGAAGTTGACACCATTTTTAAGGCCGATCGCTTTAAGGTAATCCCTCAGACTTATGATGGTGCATCTTAATGAGCGGCAACACAGGGGACGTGCAACTCAATGTGAGTTGCAGTCTATCTATCGGCTTTTCCAGCGTTCTTTTTTTTTTTTCTTTTTTTTTTCTTCCCAGTTTCTCTCTAAAGCTTGGCAACGTTGGAACTGTTGCTCGGAGAGCGCCTGGAAGCTCCGTAACCAGGTGGAATTTCAAATCAAGATCTGTGATCACCATATAGAAGTACTGTCCTCCACAGGAGAGTAAGTCTCCGAGGTCTGAAACGCAGGGATGTTGGCGAAGGTTCTCACACCCTCTCTGGACAGGTTTATGGCACCCCATATCAATACAGTTATAGACCATTCAAAAACATTCTGATGGCTTCTACTTTTGTGAATGAATCTTCTTCAACAACAACAAAAAATCAATAGTAATTAAATATATTAGATCAATAAGAAATAATAAGTTTTGAATTAATCATCATCTATTATTTACAAAACATCAGGGGGTTAAAAAATTAAAAATATATCTTAACATTGTTTTAGTGTACAGAGTGAATAGGGCGAATGCTTTTTTCAACTGTTCTATTCCTTGTGTAGCATGCGTTCCCTGCTACACACATTCGCTGTCCTTGTCCCACTGTGTAAGACAGCACATTCCTTTCAGGGACCTTCTTTGCGCTGCTGGACAGTACAGAAAATCTTTGATAGACTAGTTTGATGAGTTATAAAAAGCTTTATCGGACAAGACAGTGCGAGACGCTCGTGACCTGCCTTATAATTTGGAGGACGGGAGATTTAATCTCTAGCTCACTCTTTTTCACAAAGTTATGCCTAACATTGATGTGTTATGTAATCAGCTTCAGGTACGACAGGTTGATGCAGTGAAGGCAAAACCGGCGATTTATTCTTTCTTCAAAACATCAACATCATGCGTAGTTGAATGGGAATATAACTCAGACTGAATCATGTAATATTCAAGATGCAAAAAAGGCGTAGTAGGCAAACGAACTTAGCAACAGATGTTAAAGAAGTATGTGATCGAATAATATCACTCTTCGAGTCTACCGAACATCTGGGTGCTGTATTGAATGCCCGAAAACCTTGGATTATTTCTCAGGTGTTTCCTGAAACAGAACTGAGCATTGCCAGTAATCGTCATAAAGAACTTGACAAAAGCAAACTTCGAACCGAACCCAGCAGTTTGTTCCAACATTTGGAATTCAGAAAGGTAGAGGGTGCCCTACCGCTATTTGCAGTTAATACTGAACATCAATCTGCAAAACACTTTTAGTAAAATGACCAAGGTTTCAAGAATTATTGTGACAATTCACATGTCCACTGCAGAATCAGAATACTCTTTCTCGTCTTTGAAGAGGATAAAGACCCTTCTGAGGAACACCATATCTTAGGACTGGCTCACCTCTCTGGTTATGCTATCTATAGAGAAGATGATTATCGCAGGTTTGCAGGGCTTTAAGAGCAGAGTGAACGAACGACCAATTCTGCGTGAAGAATAATCGGTGCATAGGCTTGATTTTTCGAAACAAGGTGAGTTGCATCCACTTTTTCTCGTAGCATGCTGTTATTTTTCGGCAAGAGCCGCTTCTGCATTGGAGTAGGCTATATTATGCAAGAAGGTAGTTAATCGTTGTTCAGTGTTGCACTGGCAGGTCATTAGTTCGAGATTTGAGAGATCTTTGAGGCACTAAAAATTTATAAGGTCAATGTGCCAGTAAGAATCGATATTTCTATACTCGGGAAACAGTTTTAAAGACATTCCATCCACCTTGTTTAAATACCAACTTGTAAGCATCTTATGCTAATAAGGTTTAACACAATTAACTGCGTTATGTTTAGCGGCAGACAATGCTTGCCTATCTCGTCTCTCTTATATTAATTATTTCTACAATTACTTAAATTATTTCGGTGTAGTTCATTAACACGCTGTATATCGGTAATTTATTTACTTGTATTAGGAAACCATTGAGTTAACATTACGGGATTTTTGTAGTTGTATTATAAATTTTAATCTCTTAACTTCATCGCGGATCACCTTTTCCAAAATTTTAATTTCTTTCTTAGTGCAAATAGTATTCATTAGAGGTGGATTCACTTGGCACATCCCACTTATGGCGAATGCAATATGAAAACACTGCATGACTCCGATTGGTTACTGGCCTGGTAGCATTCAAGGAAAACATCATCCCGTTTGGAAGTATTTTAGTAAGATCTAACATAATACCTGCACTGTCATGGCTGTAGTCAATATTGACAATTACAATTATGGTTTCAATAAATACTGTCAGTGTACTTAAAGTAAATTTATTTCTCATGAGCCACTTTGCTACTGTCCAACGCAAAGTAAGTCCCTGAAAGGAATGCGCTCCCTTACATAGTGGGACAAGGACAGCAAATGTGTGTGACAGAGATCGCATGCTACATAAGGAGCAGAACCTTTTCCAATCCCCCTGCGTCTCATTACCTAGAGACTTTTTTTCCTGTGGTATACTATAAGTCAAATTTATTGAGGTAATTTGTGAAACAATTGTAATGTTATCTTTCAAAAAAAATTTGAAATTGTTACTAAAATAATGAGCAGTCTATAATTGCTTTTTTCATTTGTATTGCCTTTCTTGTATAACTCCCACCAAACTTCAATATAAAAGTATATATTCACCTTGAAATTTTAGGAAACAGCACAGAATTCAATAAGTTTGCCTTTTCTGGCCACACCTCTCTCTCTCTCCAGATCTTTTTCTACACATAAAGAGAGAAATGTTTCATTAATTATATTAAATAAACTACCTCTGTAATACTTTTGTTAGCACACTAAAACTTCGAAATCCAGAATATCTAGACTTAATTTGCAGCTGAGAACCTTTTCTTGAGACTAGTTCAATTATTATTGAATTCCAAAACATAGGTATCTGATGATCATCAATGTGAAATGGAACAAGTAAACAATTATTGTATAAATAAAAAGGAAGAAATGAGAGCAGAAAATTTGTCACTGCCCTGAATAAAAAGTTTTATCAATGTAGCCTTCAGTTGATATTTAATCAAATAGTTAAATTTCTAAATAAGGATTATGTTTAGGTATATGAAAAGGTATAAAAAATGTCTAAATTTTATAGCTTTTGATGTGCTGTTCATTAAACAAGTTATTATAATAAACAATTCTTTATTGAATCAAGAATATGCACAAAGTAAGTCATGTATTTGAACTCAGAAGATTCTACTGCCAATTTTCATTACCTATGTATGCCAGGACCAATAGGACCATGCCTAAAAGATCTGCTTTCCTGTTTGACCATAAAGCGGCAATCCCAAACCTGGATAGATATTGTGACTGTGGGTTCGAAGAATTAAAAAGCCAAGTTGCACAAACTCAAAATGTTCTTTATTTCCACCGAATTACAGTTGGTACACATACAAATCACAACAGGATCACGTACCACACACAATTACATAACACTCACAATTACAATTCACCAGTTCGCAGGACGCAAGTCCACACTGCACTTGCTACTCGGCACCTTGCCGTACAACTCTCTCTCTCTCTCTAGAACTGACCAACTAAAAACTGACTGACTCGCCCAATGCATCGCTTATACAGACAGATCGCTGTGTCTGGAAGTTTCCGCCTATAAACGAAACATCACAGTCCTCCAAGGGGGTAGGATAAGGGGTACCAGTTGTTTCTCGTTATTTCTCTCCACACCCCGTCTCTACTCGGCAGGACATTAGCGCTATGCATTAGCGTAGGCGTAGCCTAGCACCATTGATCTCCCTTACTCCCACAGCAAGATCAATTCGGTCACGCGAGTAGGCGTGGTCTCGATGCCATAAGTCCCCCTCTATTGGCCATCTCTTTCTGGAGCTGTTTGTATGCTCGACGATTGGGTAACAATATCATGTTGCCTGTGGTTCTGTAATTCTTCCTTATAAATATTAATAGCTGTTATAAAGTAGAGGAATTGTTCAGATGACCTTAGAAACCTGAATTCTTTCTTTAACTTACTGCTGCAAGATGGTTTGGGGCATTGTGTAGCTTTATTTGGCTCTATGATCCTAATTTATTCTAATTACTCTTCAGTGATATCCAGTTGCTTTGCTTGTTGCACTTTTAAACACAAAATCTATTCAAGCATGAGCAGGACAAAAACCAAATTTGTATAAAGTGAGATGTGAATGTAAAGGGTTAGATGACACCATATGTCAGATAACTACATCTATGTACTGACAGAAATTGATAATTATCACGGTGAAATGTGGGTTTATTCTCAAATGATGATATAGTCACAGCAATGACTGTCAATATGAATATATCATCTGTTTACAATGTTGTTAAACATATTCATAAAGATAAAGAAAGATCAACAGGCATATGAAGCTCAGGGATACTGATAAATTATGCTGATAAAGACTGAAGTCTACAGATATGGTTAGAACCATAAAGTGCATCTCCATTGTTCCTATAATCTTTAATTTGCTTTTACTTCTCGAACTAAGCCAGGCTTACGTTTTTGTATTGTCATGCTATATAAGAAAACAGAAAACTGGAGAAAAGTAATAAGTGATTTGAAGTGGGATTATAAAGGAACTTTCATAATAACAATAAAAATAATTACGTTGAAAGGAGAGTAAAGAATATGGGAGGAGGGGAAGTATGCAGACAAAATCAAACAGAAATGGATGAGAAGGGTTAAGAAGTTAAGATGTGGGGAAACGGAGTACATAACAGAATGTGAGATCAAGTTCACATAAGGGATGGAATAGAGCTAAACGACCAGGATTCAACACCACTATAAGCCCAATTTTGTACTTGGAGTAGAACCTGAAAATTGTAGTTGTAATTGTAAGAAAACACTGTACGTTTAAGTACAAATAAATTAATCATATCCGTGTTTTCTTAACTATAGCCAATGTACTAGTCAGATAATAACTGGAAGCTAGTAACTTTTGCCACTACCTCATTAATTTAAAACTTTTTGATGAAATATACCAATAGTTCTTGATCATCTACGAGATGTTGTTCTATATAATATATACTCTTGTCTATCTTCATATTTTTTAGAACTTTTGCCACTTTTTGTATGCGTTTTTTTTTTCAATACAATAAAGACTATCTGAGTTCATCCAGAAGTTTCTTCTATATTTACTATCTTCTGTTCCAAGTGTTTCAAATGCAGCTGTATGAATACATGCTTTAAAATTTTCATACAGTTGTATAGAATTCCGGTCCTCGTCTGGATTTAATTTCTCATCCATGCAATTTCTTTTCTATGCAACCCGCAGTTTATAGTCTAAAGTGAAAACATTAACCCTTGTAGCATAAAAACAGCTCTGCCCTTCAATTCGGTACTCTACGCACCCAGCATTAATACTTACAGCCCTGAATGAACACCAAATAGTTGCGGAAAGCCTAATAAACCACGCTTTTCATGCATATAAATACTAGCAAGCTGATAAACGAATGCTTTCCCGAAGGGCAACAGAAAGGAAGTGGCAGCTGTCGGAATGGGTTAGATTACTGGACTGTGGTGATACGAAAGCTAGGTTCGACGTTGTGTTCTTTTTTTTTTTTTTTTTTCGTTTCTCCTAATCTTTATTGTCTGTATTTCAGTTACTCATTTGTTTATGGTTGCTATTGGTTCACTTGTGAGCCAAAGACACAAGAATTACAATCTGATAATTAGGGATCTACAGAGATTTTCTTACCCTGTAAGTTGCGCCGAACTCACTTTAACGGCAGATAGTTGAGGCCTTTGCCCTTTAAAGGGTAACTACGGCCTATCTTTATCTTTTGTTAGGGATCATGTTTATCTTTGGGACCATTACAATCTGTACCGTCTCTGGTATTGTGAATCATGTTACGTAGTTGGCTTTCATTTTTAGGAGAATGTCGACGACATTAAATATAATAGTTTTTGTTTTATGCTTATATCTTATATTTCACTTTGCATTTGCGAAATGTTCGAAATTTGGTTGCTCAAGCACAATACCAACTATAATAAGGTATCTACTGTGAACTATATATTTATAGCTATCTGCCAGTGGAAAACATGGCTATTATTGTATTTTGTAAACACATATAATATAAAATGTTATTTTATTATAACATCAAATTTTAAGCCCCAAGAGATAAAGCAAGGTGTAATACAATTTTTGAGTTTATCACGAAAGATTTGAACCCAACTTTGCGAGTCAGAGTAACCTGTATCCCATTTAGTCAATGCTACCTTGCGAGGCAAGGTTCCCACACGAATAAATAATCGCAGACCTCATCACTCACCTCGAATATTAACACGATTTTTACAGCTTCATACAATGTTTTGAGCTCGTTTGGGTAGTTTTAACACAATTAAAATAACTGCATCCGTCATTACATCATTGTATGAGCTAAAAGCTGCCGTAACTTGTGACAGAAGCGAAAAGGACCTAATTCTTAGCATTCTTTGACATGGCTGTACAACGCCATCCGTGTTGACTGAAGTTTTAAATCCAATTGGTCCCACTGAGTAGATCTGCCATTTTGTATTTCAATGTTATTGTCAACTAATGCAAGCGATAGGTTGTTCCTTCAGGGGCGTGTTTAAAGGTGTGGGTGAATGCATACGCTAATGAATAAAAGTTTGTAAACTCTCTAAAATTACTACTGCAGCTCTCTGTGTCTGGGTATGATGTTTTCGGAATCGACATACTTAGTGATTGCTTTCTGTCCCATAAAACACTTATATACTGAGTTATCCACCCTTTCTCTATAAACTGCTCTGCAAATCATCCATTAGAAGACATTCAAGACAGGCGTAAGTCACATATGTGGCTTAGCGCGTTGCAGAAATTAAAACATAAATAGGGGCAGGTGACTCACCTGGTATATATAGACTTCTGATAGTTTTGTCTTTAGATGTAGGTTATATCTAGGTTCCTTCAGCATTTGCCCTTCCTCTACATCTCTCTTCTGTTTACTTTTTATAAAGGGACATGCTATCTTTGTTGTGAATGTGTAGTGATCTGATCCAATTTCAGAACCCCTGTTGGCTTTTACATCTTGTGTAATCAAAATTCTTTGTTTTCTACAAATGAAATAGTAATCGAATGTAAACCTGTGGTATGTTGTTTCCACGTGATATCTTTATGATTAAACGTGGAGTTCATAATAACAAATCCACATACTTTACATACCTCCTTGAGTCTTTGACCATTATCGTTTTCTATCTCTTCTCCCTATGGCCCTGTTACATTATATTTGCTAAGGCTTCTACCCACTCTGCTATTAAGATCTTCAAGAATAATTAACTAGTTTTCATTTGATACTTCTATGAGCTCATCAAGATCTTCAAAATATCTTTTCTTTATATTTATATGTTCATCATCTGTTGGTACCACAAAATCTACAGAGCTAAATCGTGCTGTGTTTGGTTTGTTATTGCGCGCGCTAAAGGAATTCCCATTGCTTCAAACTCAAGACATAGGGACAGCAAGAAAATTAGGAAAAGACCATTTCAGAGCTTCCAATGGATGGCTATAGTTTCAAATACTGCCATAACATTGTTTTGATTGTTGTGTGTAATGAAGTAAATGATGCTAATATGCAGACAGTTGCGGATTTGAAAGGGGCCATTAAAAACAGATAGAGAAACTAGGCGATAAATTGCAATTAATGTATAAGTTGAAAATATAGTGATGTGCTGATATATCAGCATATTATTATTTACACTTCATTCTACATTATTCCTACAATGTAAGCCTGTGCCGGCTATAGTTTCTGTGTTTTTTTGTATTCAATCACAACCCTCTGTAAGACGGAAACCAGTGTAAACGGAAAATAAATGCCGGAACGATCGCTTTCCCTTTTAGAGAGATTTTGCTGTATAAGTCAATACTCTTATTTAATTATTAGACTTAGGACTTCTAGGGCTCGGCTTGTGTGAGCATGCTATGAGTATTGGAAGAGGGGCATGGTTTAACTCCAGTAGTAAACAAGGTTATACCTTAGGGTTATACAAATGTGCTAACAAGCTGTTTTAATAAAACAATATGTAAATTATGTCACCGTTTTCAGAATCATTCAGTAGAAGTAGATGTATAACAAAACACATTTTGAATAATAAAGTAAAATAATATACTTTTGCAATACAAAATAAATGCCTACTCTTCAATTGCTCAACTTATTACAGTGTATAGCAACATACATTTTAAACTTTCCGAAGGTGAATCTCCTCCTTCAGTCACTCAAGCAATATTTGTAGTTTCAAAAAGTTCTCTCGACATCAGATGATGCAACAGGTGCAAACATAAAATATTCCAGATCTCATTGCCTTGTAAACGTTGTTTCCTTATGCGCTTGCAAATTATTTTTAATGTTTACCGTTTTAAAATAGCCTGGCTTTTCTCAAGTACGGTTTTCAGTTTTTTTCTTTTTATCCATGACAGGTCCAGCAGCTGCTGAGTTTTTCTGTTGAGCTAGTTCTTCTATGAGCTCTATGGCATGAGGCAATTTATTACCTCCCTTTTCTAGCTAAACATTGTTTTTTGACAGGTCTGAAAAACTGTTTCTGATGAAGAGCGTAATTTGCTTGAAATGAGAGACTGAGCGGCTCGTACTGTACAACTATGCTCGTTATCTAACACACTAAGACTTTCAGTAGTTATGTCGTAATGAGCGGCATTTAGACAGCTGCCACTACCGGCTGAGGAGGTAAAAGGATGTTAGGCGCCATTTCTTTAAATTTGCGTTTTCTGCTTGAAACTTTCAAAAATGCCCTTTTTTACGTTTGCAATGAAGCTGTCTACATCACTGTAACTTCTGCGAATTTCCTCGGCTACAGGATGAAGCCCGTGCGACAGACAGGTTAAATGCAGCATGTTAGGATACAAGTTCTGAAGCTCCTTGCTCGCTTTTATCATATAACTTGCAATGTCGGTGATGAAAAGGAGTACATTATCTACATTTATTCCTTCTGGATACAACGCGCATGTTTGTTTTCATATTTCTGCAATTGTTACATGGTTCCCCTTTGTACTAATTTCTGATGTATGTCCTTGTTTGTCTGGCAATAGCGTTCCCACGACGACATTTGTAACACGACTGTCAACAGCATTTACGGTTTCATCTATAGAAATTCACATTTTATTTTCGCCCATTATTTTTCGTATTTGCGATATGACACCATTATAACACTGTGGCAATTCTCGTTTAAGTAACGTGTTTGAGAGGGGCGATCTCGTTTAGTATACTTTTGTATGAAATACTTAAAATGTGTATTTTGTACCAGTATACTTGCACACGCCATCTTACACAAGTCCTCAAAGATTTCGGTGAAGTTACACGTGGCCCTGATTGTTCCTCGACCTCTGTTCTTGCTAAAATCCCTGCTTGATGGTTCTTAGTGTTGCAGTGCTGTCTCAGCCATTTGGGTTTAGTGCCCTCAATTTCTACATAGACTTTGCATTGGATATTTTCTCCCTTCTGTGTGAAAATATAACTTCTTGCTAACTCTTCGTCCATCGTGCGTTTACATGTTTCTGACATTTATGTTCTTCACTGTCAGTGAACAAATCACTGTTTCCAAACACCGCCACTCTGAACGGCAGCGCGTGCAGTGATTGTACGGCCCTGAGCTTTTTGACGCATGACGTAGTAGGTTGTGTTACGTCGCGTAGCATCTAACTGTGCTCTCCTGCGGGGGTCCTAAAAGTCCTAACTCTGTTAATTATATAAGCTTCATAATTAATAACAGCTTGGATGAAAAATATTTGTGAAAAGTATAAAAAGTCAGACAGAAGTATAAATTAGGTAAGAAACTGAAGCTGCTGACAGTGAAGTAAATTAGGTATTAATAATAACTAAACACTAGTAACACAACTTTACTATTTACTTATCTTATTCAAATCCTGCGACCGGTTTCAAAGCAAAACATCTGCTTCATCCTCAACCACTCAGCTTGACACTCACCAACTGACTGAGTAGTAGTAGTAGTGGGGCTTAAGGGCGCACAACAGCTGAGGTCATTAGCGCCCGAGCTCAGACTAGGAAAAGCCCACATGAAATGTAAACGCTAAAAAAATCCACTAAGAGGTCCATAAACACAAAAAAAACCATAAAAGATGCTCAAACTGTTAAAATAGCTAAAATAGGAGTGCCGAGATGAACCTAAAATGAGGCACGAAGAGGGATGTTGAAATCATATGAAACGAAGCATTCCGCTGCGCTGTAAAAAGTCGAAGAGGCCCTCCACAGCAGCAATATCATCCCTCAGCATTGCGCTGAGGTTGGGTGCCAAACACAAGGAGGAGCACAACGTTGAGTAAAATCGGCACTCCACTAAAAGGTGCTGCACCGTCAAAGGCTCACCGCAGTGAGAACAATGACGTGCTGAGTCCTGGCCTAACAAGTGTTGATGGCTAAAACGGCAGTGCCCGATGCGAAGTCTAGCTAAAATAACCTCTTCCCTGCGAGAAGAACGTGAAGATGTGGCCCAGGGAATCGGAAGAGGTTTAACCTCCCGGGGTTTGTTCCCAACGAGCGCGGACCAGTCATCATGCCAGCGAGTGTTGATGGCTCGGCGAAGGGAAGCACTAAGATCCTCGAAAGGAACAGAATTGCTAAAAACAGTGGGGGATAAAATAGCAGACTTCGCGGCGGCATCAGCAGCCTCGTTGCCCGGAATGCCCACGTGTCCGGGAACCCAAACGAACGACACGTGGAACCCTGAATTAGCGAGTTAATGCAGCCAATCCTGTATTCGCTGTACTAGGGGATGGCTGGGGTACAGCGAACGAATGCTCTGTAGAGCACTCAGAGAACAGACAGCAAGTTATGCGTACCCCTCCTCTTTATCCACTCAACACTCGAAACATAAACAAGCTTCCGAGGTTATCTCACCTCCACAAAAACAGATAGTTGTTTAATCTGTATTAGCCTACTTTAAGAACAAAAATTCTCATTGGATATTCGCTACATTTACTTGTAGTGTCTTCACAGGTGTTATAATCTTCGCAAAACTTAAAGGCATGTGATAGCAGGCCGTAATGCGAACTCCAGCCAATTCTCAGCTTGCTTCTCTTACTAACGCTGCCGAATGTGATACACGTATCTCACGCGCTTGAACTGAGAACACTACATTAATTAATTACTCTCGGATACATATTTGAATGTCAGATGCCAATCTTATAATAAGAGAGAATTTCACTCTCTGATTATGATCGTACAAAAGTCCTGTCTCTATGATACATCGAACACTAGCGATGCACTTTTATCTTCACGTAGTTATGGTTAAATGTTACGGATAAATATTTGAAAATTACAGATGCTAATCTTATCATAAGAAAGAATTTTATTTTCTCATCATGACCGTACAAATGTCTGTGATATTTAGAACGCGAGTGATGCATGTCCTATCTTCACGTGGTTATGGTTTCCCAACTTCTCACCTCACTTATTCTAAAGACACACGCAGTCCTTTTTCTCACTTGTTTGAAAGCAATAAGCCGTTCGTTCTGAAGAAACAAATTCTCCTATTCCTATTAAGTTAATTGTTGGAAATTAATAGTTCCTCCATTCTAGCCGTGTATAGGCTAATGTTTTTGATAGACAGAGTCAACCTGAAAAATTCAATGCCACTACCGGGATTTGAACCATGGATCTCCCGGTTTCCATCCAGTCGCTCTTAACCGTTGAGCTGCCATGGCCAATATACGGCCATGACATTAAATTCTCCAATTGACTCGTATATTTTCCCGGGAAACCGATAGGTGTCCTCGTATTCGAGATACACGCTGTTTTGAAACGACTTACTATTGTAAGTACTTGATTACCAGGCTTCATCGTTAAACCATTATTATTAACATAATAACCCAGGGTGTGACAACGCATATAGGGCGAGGACCTACCGGCCTCACGCCCACGTACGCAGGGTAGAGGTGGGCGATCATTCAACCGATACGAGGAGATGTGCTCAGCATCTCAGCATCCCCCAGACTTTGTTGGCTTTCGTGGCCAGGGCCGCTTAACTATTGTAAGTTGACGGAAATTAATCGTTCCTCCATACTAGCCGTAAGACACATTAAGTCGCCGCAAAAGATGTGTATCTCAAATACGGGGACACCTAGTGGTTTAGCGGGTAAACATACGAATCAGCTGGCCATGGTAGCTCAAAGATTAAGAGCGACCGGACGGAAACTCGGACATCCGTGGTTTAAATCCCGGCCGTGGCATTGAAGTTTTCAGGTTGGCTGTATATCTCCTCTTCCAGTTCAAAGAATTCCCTAAGAGAACAGACAAATACTCTGTAGCTTGACTGTGCAATGTAACACCCGACCGAAGCTTATCTTTCTTGGGCCATGAGTCCTCGGCCTACCTCTAATCCTACTGACATAAAGTCTTGGTTCCATTACGACGTATTTTAATGGGGTTGTAACAAAGTAGGCTAATAACACACAGGGCAACTGAGCACTCAAAAATTGTTTCCCTGGGACGACTAGCTATAACTGCTCTGAGGAACACGTCATCAACCAGTGTAACCAATGTGGCAACGTTTGTTTACGTTTCCATAGCAACGAACTTCCCCTCTCACCCTCCACGTCACTTGCTTGACAGCTGTCACGTATCTTCTTTTTAAAATCAGACTGTAGGTTCGGCTTCTACATGGTGGGATATTATCATCTGAAGTATGACGTAAAATCATATCTGCCGAATGTGTTTGGCCGCAATTACAGTTCAGAAGTAACAGTGCAGAGTGAAAAACACTTTGCTTCGGTATGCCAGCGGTAATATTGTGAATTTGTGGGTTCGTAAAATTAAAAGTCTAGTTCCAGAAATTCAAAATGCTCTTTATTTCCGTAGAAAGACGGTTTTACAACTCTGATATCGGCAAAATGACGTAAACACAGACGAACGCAATCTTCAAGTCCGCCTGCCACACGTCCATACTTCTCCATTAATAGCTCTCGAGTGACTCACAGCTGGACTGGACTGGACTGCAGAGTAAATGTCGTTAGAAGGGGTTACCACCAAGTCTTGACGGGGCCTTCCGACAGAGACCATTCCTGGACTAGGTCCTTTGACTCACAGCTCTCACTGCACTATTGTATTTATATACGAGTTGCTGAGTCTCGAAGTTACTCGACAACTGGCGAAGCCACACGCAAGCTACTGAACTAGCACGATCTATCGTGATGTAGCGAGAACACCATGAAAGTGCGTCTCTTTCTACTTGTGTTCCTCTCTTTCTCTGGAAGTAGCTTGGGCGCCATCTGTCTCATTCCCCGCTGTTCTCTCTCGGTGTTCGTTTACGAGCGGCAAAACAATGCTTCGTGACACTGCTCCCTGCTCAAGGCTGAATAACACCATCGTAATGGGCCAGACGATCCGGGCATTTCTGGATGCGGAAGAACACGCCTTTAATTCTCTTTACCACACGGTACGGTCCTTGCCACGGTTGCTGAAGTATCGGGCAGCGTCCCTTGGTCGGGATAGCGTCGAACAACCAGGCCAGGTAACCATGCTGTAATCCTTGGTTGTTGGCTTCCTTATCGTACAGGGTCTTCATGCCGTCGCTCGTCATCTGCTTATTTTGACGGGCCATCTTATGCATGTTGTGGAGGGGGTGCACTAGGTTCTCTACATACTCGGTTGCTGACAGATTTGCTTCCGGGGAGCTTCCAAAAATAAGACCACAAGAGAGGAATAACTGTGGACCGAGCATTAAACCTGATGGTGTCATCCCAGTGGTCATGTGCGGACGAGCGGTAGGCCAGCAATAACAGTGGCACCTCGATTTCCTTGTCTCGCTGATGTCTGGCCAGCCTTCCTCATGTGTTCTTCTGAGGTCTTGCTGTACCTTTCAACTATGCCGTCCGATTGCGGGTATAGAGGTGTTGTTCGGGTCCTGTCCACCCCAAGGCTTTCCAGTGCCTACTTCATTAGGCTGGACTCAAAATCGATGTCCAGATCGCTGTGGAGCTCTAAAGGCACTCCAAACCGGCAGAACACTTACTCCACGGGCAGTCGGTGATCGTGTTCGCCTCCTGGTACGGGATAGCATACTTTTCCGGCCACCTTTTGATGTAGCCCACGGCCACCATCAGGTAACTGTTGCTTCGGTCGGACACTGGGAATGGTCCACCTATGTCGACAGCAATGCGCACAAATGGCGCTCCAATGTTGTACAGCAGCATGCGACCTCGGCTCCTAGTTTGGTGGCCGCGAATCGCCGCGCACATGTGACATTGACGGCACCATCTGATGATAATAATAATAATAATAATAATAATAATAATAATAATAATAATAATAATAATAATAATAATAATAATAATAATAATAATAATAATAATAATAATAATAATAATAATAATAATAATAATAATAATAATAATAATAATAATAATAATAATAATAATAATAATAATAATAATAATAATAATAATAATAATAATCATAATAATAATCATAATAATAATCATAATAATAATCATAATAATAATCATAATCATAATCATAATCATAATCATAATCATAATCATAATCATAATCATAATAACAATAACAATAACAATAACAATAACAATAACAATAACAATAACAATAACAATAACAATAACAATAACAATAACAATAACAATAACAATAACAATAACAATAACAATAACAATAACAATAATAATAATAATAATAAAGATGAATTCACTGTGAGAAGTACTCGTTGATCTTTTCAAATAAATTTTAAATGGTTAATGTATCCTATAATACATAATGCTACAACCCTTTATAACATATCTGAAAAGAGATATATTAGCTATGCTGTTATGGTATAGTTCTTATATTACTTAGAAGAACTAAATGCATATTATTAGCATAATATCCAAGGAAAGCTTAGTATAACATCATTACGATTTTAAAAGAGTTAAATTGCATCAGTGTGCGTGAATTTGCGAAGAATAGTTACTTGCAAATTAAAGAAGCGCTTTGGATATTCTGATAGTTAATAATTGATAAGCAAAGATTGCAGGTTAGAGCTTTGTTTATTGCAATCCTGAGCCGATTTATCCTTAAACATTTTCCATTATTCTATGGCAGTTACAGGTGGTGAATTTTGGTTGATTTAACAAAGCAGTAAATACTTCAAAAGAAAAAAACACCGAACCAAGGAGTTAAAGAAAAGTTAGTAAGGAAACTTTATTAGTGTTTGTATATGCTGGAAGCTTTTCACAATGATGTCTGCTAATTCTACAAGTCTGAATAAAGTTAAGCAGTGTAATACTTTTGGTTGGGGGGCTTTTGTTAAACAGAATTTAAATAAATAATCACGTACATTCCGCATAGTAATCAAATGTCATAAACGCTTTAGAACTCCAAAAAGGTTAGAAATACTGTTAGGTATATGTAAGACATGAAGCTTTCGCGGCGAGCGTCATGTATTATGGCTTCACGGGTGATCAGCCGCGTCAAATTGATGAAGATCGAGCTTTCGGCCATTGTGTACTCTATAGCCTTCATCAGGAACTGACACTGTTAGGTATATATTACAAGTATGAATGGAAATTCATGTTAGCATATCCATGTTAGGTTCAATTCCCACGGTCTCCATATTTTAATTAAATTACGCAAGTGCTAAACGCCAATAACTATTAAACACTAATAAATGTATGAAACTACACTAAGTGAAACTTCTATGAATATGAGCTTAAATATCACACATAAGAGGCACGTTTGCGCAGTCTAAGCTAACAGAAGGTACCGCAGTTCTGAGGACACAAGAAAAATATTGCAACAGCGCTCTAACTTAGTGAACGTATTGAGAACGACCACCCCATATGTTTAAGGCTGGAAGACCCTTATAATTACTTACATGTGAGGAGGTGTGGTCAGAAGTGAAAGCTTTGACTTCGCATGGGATGGAATGAACGCGGCTGCTATACTTGAGGCGGTTACCTGATCTCGGCCCTATCCGCTAAGTCTCAATGTGCTCTTTGAGGTCCTCTCTCAAAATGGCGGCTCCTGGCTTCTGCTTCTGCAGCTGCGACGTTAGATGGATATTCTTGGGGGGATGAGTTTTATGATTGTAGGCTTTTGGGTGCCTCGGCTTACTCAGGGACTTAGGAAGCTTACAGATCAAGGACTCATCTGTGCATTACATACTACATAGATCGAAGATCCATGGTCGCTGTGCAGGTAGGAATTTTGAATACCTTGAATCACACTCCGAAGAAAGTTCGCGCAACTGATTTAATTTAGGTCACCAAGTAATTAATAATCAATAATAACCTGATTCAATCGATTATTCTAGGCTAACAAGTATGCTAGACTTTGCGGTACTCAACCATTTCAAGGGCATTAAATGTCAAATTTTGCACTCTTCTCGTGATTTCTGTGGTGCCACACACCGGAATGTTCTCGAAACGTTTTCATCAATTATTCACTCACGGTATCTGTCCACTACTTCTGGCGTGAAGATTTTTACCCCCAACAGTGCAGACTTCTGGTGGAACTATGCTTCTTAAACTGGGGTAATGCAGATTTTACTCTGATATTCTACACTCAAATTGGTTACCCATGGCGTCATCTCAACTAAACTCGTATTGGCTCTAATTTGGCACCTTTCATCGCGTGGGTGACGCTTCTGCCCTCCGATAGATGGTTAAAACATCTCCTGATCAATACTTGCTTGCTTTATCTTTGCTAGTTTCTCAAAGAGGCACACTTTCTCGACCAAGAGCTCAGGTTGTTACAAAGGTTTTTACCCCTTGGCCTTGGTGAGCAACGTTGCCCAATGAACAGCAACAACACTTTCACGAAACTTGGAGGCTTCTTTCGCTTCCAACGTCGCTTAACCAGCCAGCCGAGTAAATTTTTATATTCACACATACAAAAGTAAGCTATATATACACTCCCACTTTCCTGATTTCTCGCGGGAACATGGATGGCGTTAATGATATTAGGTCTTCACACTCACTAGACAGGTCAGTAAAGGGGCAGGAATACCTTAAAGGTTCACAATCACAGGATAGTGGACATTTCTTCAAAGTCTAATTTTTCTAGGTCAACAACTTTACGAAGAGTTTCTTTCAACACACTTATCAGCCTCTCCAACCATACACGCCACCGCACAGCACTAGGTGGATTAAATTTCCACTTTATCCTTTGTGTCATACTGAAGCATTCAATCTTATTAAAGTCAACTTTACTAAATGCCTGATCAGTTCCTACGAAGTAACTACCATTGTCACTAAAAATTACCATTGACCGGCCTCGTCGAGCTATGAAACGACGAAGTGCCTGAATAAATGTATGGGTCGATAACCCCGAAATAAGCTCTAAATGCACTGCACGGTAGACCACGCATATGCAGACATATTTCAGGCCTTAGCCTGGATGCTCAAATAAAGCGGTGCTGCAAAGTCAACACCTATCGCCTCAAACGGAGCGGCTTTTCATACTCGGTAAATAGGCAGTGATGCAGCCGCTGATTCTAGTTTATGAGCATTGTACCTCTGACAAACAGCGCATTTAGAAACGACTGCCATAGGGACCTTCGGTCTCCAAGGATAAAGTAACGTTCTAGCAGTAATCACAACAACCCTTAAGCGCCCACTTGGTTGCGTTTATTGTGTTGCTCTCGAATAAGCCGAAATATTAAAGGATGTTTAGCTGGCAAAATCATAGTTACCTGAAATCCCGTATATTTTTCGTGGATAAATTTTCATCCTTTATGCTGACAAATGACTCCTGCTGCACATTACTAACGACATAACCTTCGGCACAGTTCAGTTCCTCGACAGTGAGTTCTCCTGACTTCCGAATATTTGAATGGCGACAATTACAAGCAAATCGGTACATACATCCCACCAAGCGAAGAATCTTTAAGAAACTGGAGGTGTATCAATACAGCCAATTTTTAAGATTCTTTTCCATAGCTAGCAATGAGCATGTCACACATTTCTTCTTCTCCTTCACAACCTTTGTTTCATCAGCTTATTTGGAGTTTCCGGCCATAATTCTGTAGGTTCTTTCAACCAATCAGGACCTTTCCCACCACTTTGATTCCCAAAGCTGTTTTATCACATCTTCGAGAAGTTAAGTCAGCCGGATTAATTTCATCAGGAACATATCTCCACTGATCAACTGAAGTCAATTTCTTAATTTCTGCTATTTAATTTCCAACGAATGTTAACCACCTCTCGATGTATCCAACAAAGAACTGTTGTTGAGTTAGTCCACAGAAGTTCTTCAATGATTTGGATTCCAAAACCTTCCTTCACCAAGTTGTGCAGCGCTGCTCCTGTAGCAGCTGCAACTAACTCCAGGCGGGCAATGGTCATGTTTTTCGTAGGAGAAGTCTCTCGTCTTAAATGAACCTGTAGTAAAGATACTCCGGTAATTGAGACACATCGAACATAGACTCTAGCAGCGTAAGCAAACTGACTTACACCGCAGAATGTATTTGAACCCCGTTTCGCTCCCCTGCATACAGCAATCCACCTGGGAACCTTACACTTAAGAAACATTGCCTTGATTTCTTCGCTAACCTCTGTGTCCCAGCCTTCCTTCTTCCTCCAGATTGACAGTAATAAAAGCATAGGACATAAAGATACAGGACAAGTAACTCCCATAGGATCCTACACTCTGTTCAGCATTGAAAGTATGTTTCTGCTTTGTTCGATGTGTCGAACTGCAAGCCCTGAGAAGATAACGCTAAAGAGTCCTCTTCTCTATCCCAAGAATACAATCCTAATACAGTCAATACAGTCCTTGTGGGGATTTCTTCAGAGCATGAGTTATGCAACGTGGTCTCCCAGCGCCTTAAGTCCAGTTTTCTTTCCCTCATTACATCTGATGCCTCTTTCATGTATGTACCGAGTTCTTCTAAGCTTGCAACACTAGTTGCACATTTGTCCACATAAAAGCTAGTCATATCTCCGTACAGTAGAGCACGAAAGAGTGTCTGCACAGCTTCTAATTGATGCATTTTATATAGAAAAAGGTGGTTAATTATAGCTCCCAGCAGGAAAGGACTACATATCACACCAAGTACTACTCTTCAGTGACGATAAACAAGTACCTTTCCATCACTGTCAAACCAAAGGAAACGAAGGAATTATCTGTTAGACTCACGAAGACTTATCTGAAGAAAGGCCCTTCTTACATCTACGATAATACGTTTATATATATTTAATTTATATGTTTCTTATAGATCATCTCCAGCCTCGCCAATGCTACATCATAATTATCTGGTAAAGCTGGATCACCCTCTTTCCATGGCATGTGTGCCTGATAACGTCCCCCGCTGTCAATTTGACAGTTTCCATTAAATGCTGTAGAACAGCCAGATCCGGCTCTTCCTTGGTTTTCTGCAACATCGGATCCTTGATACCGGTGAATTCTAAGTCCCATAAATTTGACACTGAAATGACTTTGACAAACATCGATGTCACTAGCATAGCACAACTGCCGTTTTCCTGTACTCCATTCACTTTGCCCCTTTCAGTCCATCCAAGTTTAGTCTGCATGGCTACCAATCCGCTAATTTCTTGTTCGCACCAGGAGTTTGTGTGCTACATTAGAACCAACCAATACTTCGGGACTGTATCATTTCCCACATCTGTCAGTTGAATGTTTGCACCTTCAAGCTCATCTGTCCAAGTGCCTCTACGGCTAATATTACCATATATCATTTTTCGATCCAACACCTCAACAGTACATCGGCAGCTGCAATCCGTACTACCCAAACAAATTCTGTATGTATTATTTTGGCTAACTTCTGCTTTACTTCCTTTGAACAATGAATGAATAAACTGATCGTGATTTTAAAGCTTTTATGGTTTTAGGATAATTTTCAGTTGTTGGATGATAACCCCCCACTAAATTTCAAGCACGACAATTTGGTACTGTAGATCAAATATTGAAACCTGTTCCCTAAGTCAATGTCTTCATCTTGCTTAATATTAGAAAATTATTCCTACCACGGTATACACTGTTTAATATCGACACTAAATTTCCTAATTTAAGCTGCGGAAGTTTCAATTTCAAAATAGGGAGCAAACATTCAAAACCTTACATGTCCACTACAAACGAAAAATGGGTTATATATGAAATCGCATTATTTTGCATTGGTTTCATATGTTCCCATGTCTAATTTCATTCACAACAGATCAAGTCCCTGAGAAACGGCGTCTTAAAGTAGTGCTCCTTATTCAGTATGTCATGTCCAACAATGTTTTTAAATCAAGTTGCCTTGCTAGTTTCATTCAAAATCTGACATGTCACACTATATGCTAAACAAATTATCATGACAATTCCTTCAAAACCTAACATGTCCAATTTAGTTAACTTTGGGTGTATGCTTGAGTCAACAATATTATTAATTGCGGAGATATCTGCCAGTGAGTTTTGAGCTTCAGGTATATTTTGAGGTGCTGAATGATAGAACGTTCAGTTGGTGATGTTTTGGTAGGGTCCAGGAAAAGGAAGAAACACCCTTCGGTACATGAAACTGATGAAATGGAAAGGTAACTTAGGATGAACTCTAATGCTCCGTATTGCAGCTTGGAATCCATTCTTAGACGCCAAATGCATTATGCTTTTTAGATTTAAAAGAACCATATAATTATTAACCATACTAGGTGAGATTTTATGTAATTATAAATAATTATAGTGTTGTGAGATTATGATATTGCGAGATTATGCTTAATTTTAGTAGAACTGTAGAAAACTGCAGAGAATTAATTACTACTAAATCGCATAAAATTCAAACAATTAAAGCTCGTGCAACAGAAGGGTTTGCTTGCTTATATAGTTTATATTATTTTTATTGTTTTCTTCTTTAGGTACTCTAGCAAGAACCCAAATCTGATAGGGTTTAAAAGGCCTTGCAAGGACAACTGCAAGTCGAAGTCTTGTATGAAGGTGACATTGTTTATTTTAATGAATGCCCAGCATACTAGAAGAAATCCTGGAAGAAGAACAAGAAGCAACCGAAGAACGCCATGGTGAAAAGGAAACAATGCTGTGTGCTGGAAGGATTTGAACCACGGATCTCCTGGTTTTCGTCCAGTCGTGGTCGGCTTAGAGCGACTGGATGGAAACCAGAAAATTCGTGGTTCAATTTCCGGCCGTGGCATTGAATTTTTCATGTTGACTCTATCAAAAACCTATATTCTGTTTGCATGTACAGTCTTCTCTTAAGAGAAGAAGATAAAGAATAAAAAGAAGAAGAAAGCTGCTTTCCAGATATTTAGCAAGGTGCATAAGAGTATTTGCAATGAAAACTGTCCAGGTCCATTTCATATTCAAACAAACCATGACATGTCCTAAACCTTTCAATCAAATCATGTTATGTTCATCCCATTTTACGAGCTATTGTGGCCCATATAAAACGTGCAGATGTGTAATTTAGACATCAGGCTACATATTAATTTCCGCACATTTTGATTACTATTTCTAAAAATTATACAGAATACTTTCTGTGCTGAATGTTTTTTGCCTTTAGCTACAAATCAAGTAAAGTGGATATGCCCTGTTTTGAATGTTTGCTCCTTTTTTCGGAATGTTACATTATATCTGACTGCTTGAAACACTAAGATTGTCATATTCTTTCACTCTTTTAACATTAGCAAACTTACGGTTGGCTACGCGAGGGGAAGGCCGGTGGAGGGGGGCGTGTGGTATCGGTACCGCACACTCGACGGTCAGCTGCCACCTGCGGAGGCGTGACAGAGTGGAGGAAGGGGAAACCACAGGGGTGGCTGAATCTTCGTTTCCCCCTCCTGCCGCCTGAAAGAACGCGAAACCTCCAGAATATTTTTCCCCTCCATGGTAAAGAATTCTCTAGAAACATTTATCCACCCATAAATAGAGGGACGAAGACAGTGGTCTTACTGGCGAAGCAGCAGAAGGCCTTCATATAGCCTGACAGCCAAAATACGAGCCGCCGCACCAGCAGCAACCAGCAGAAGAGCGAAATCTTCTTACTCCTCTCATACTGTCTTCTGTTTTTCTTTTGACAAAACACTTGACAGACCACGCGACAGCAGGGTCCGCAAGACCATAGCCAAGAGTTTTCGGACCAATGGTCCAAACCCCAGAGTCCAAGACTCGTTCAGGCGCCTCCCTCAGGGGGGTCCAGATCTCTGCGGAATGCCGGAGGGCAACTGCGCAGACACGACTTACGTCGTACGATGAGCAGCAACCCTCTACCTCCACTCCACATGATCCCGTGGCACCTGCCGCCACGAAAACAAAGTCCACGAAGAGGAAAGCTTCGGCACCTCCTCAGGGCCTTGCCCCGGGCACGGAGGCACCAGCTCCTGTGACCCAATACCCCCCTCTGCCTGACTCAGAGTCAGAAGATGACACCGCCGACCAGGAGGGTTTCACCGTCGTCCAAGGACGACGTCGGAGTAACTCTGATCCTAAGCTAGAGGGCCAACCTGCACAGGCACCCCAACCCCTAAACAAAAGAGGGTCCAAGCTTCCGCCCATCTTAGCGGATAGCTTTAAAAACCACGTGGGCATCTTGCGAAAGCTGGCGGCCACGCTTAAGCACCCCTTCGAGGCCAAGAGGAAGCCTCGCAAAGTTCACATCAATACCACCATTCCCGAGGATTTCGAAGCTGCAAAAAATGTTTTGCGGGACTGTGAGATACAGTTCTACTACTACCCCCCCCCCCCCCGAGCGACCCAACGTCGAAAGACGGTTCTGAGGGTACTGGATTCCGAGTGCCCACCAGAGGAGGTAAACCTCGCTCTGTAGCAGGAGCACGGCATTAAGGCCTCAGCTGTCGCCCAGCTGAGAAAAATAGTACACACAGAGGAAGGCTCTGTACGTGTACCTATACCTCTCTTCCTTGTTGTAGTGGACAAGGTTTCCGGAGAGCGGTTCAGCCCATTGACGCTGTTCGGGTGCTGTTCCACACTATCGTGAAAGTCGAGCGCTTTCACGGTCAGAGTGGACCTGTGCAATGCCACAGGTGTATGGGTTTCCATCACTCCAGCATGACGTGCGAGCGCAAGCTTGCATTCCTGCGGTGTGCGGGTCCCTACCTCCTGAAGGATTGCGATAAAGCGCCTGAGGAGAAGGCATGTGCGAACTGCCGCCAGGATCACGTTAGCACTTACAAGGGCTGCAGAAAATCATAGAGAACCGCAGCGGAGGCAATGCGGGATTGGCAAATGTCCGTCCCGGAGTCTCATTCGCGGCAGCTCTCGGAAGGGCAGAGCACACTCTGCAAGTAGCAGAGCAGGCGGCTCCACAGTCCACCGCACCAAAACCTCCACAGAAGCACCGCGCCCGCAGCGTCCGAACCTGCCACACAGGCTGCAGCCTCTCCCACCAGGGAGGAGGCCCCAGCTGAGTCTACCGGCCTGGCCGCAGCACCAGCGCCGGTACCAGCTGCATAACCTGCTTCCACTAGTGCGCCTGCATCTGCGAGAGCACCTGCAGCATCCCTTGCATTCTTCGGGGGATCCATCTCTGCGAAGGATGTCGACGAATTCAGGGAGCTTTCCCTGTGCTTCGGCGACCTCGTTTTGAGAGTTCTCCCCATCCTTAGGGTCTGCAAGGAGGAGATTGAAGACCCGAGACTAGACTTCCTCGAAAAGCACACCATCCTCCTCCATACGCTCGAGGAACTTTTCCCATGCACCGATGATTAACGGCCCCCCGACTTGTCAGGAGACCATTACGTGCTGCGTTCTGGAACGCAAGCGGTGTACGGGATCAGCGTCCTTGGGTGTTAGAATTTGTACAGTCCTACGAGATTGACGTCCTAATGATCTGTGAGACGCACCTGAATGCTGGTATAGACTTCTCGCTGACAAGTTACGTCACCTACCGCAGCGATCGTAACGGTCGGCGGGGTGGTGGTACAGCTATACTCGTGAAAAACATCACACCCTCTCCCTGCCCTGCAGCACTTGGAGGCCTGCGCCGTCCGGCTGACAGTCGGCGGACAGGACACCCTTCTGATAGCGGCATATGACCCTCCTGGCAATCACTTCTTCGAAGCTGATTACACAACCCTTCTCAACCTACACCCAGTGGTTTGCATTGCAGGAGACCTCAACGCGAAACACGGGCTCTGGCACAGCCGTACAAGCAACCAGAGGGGACGAGGGCTCTACCGCCTCATAAGCGGTGACCCAAATCTCGCCGCGCACGGGCCGAGAGGCCCAACTTTTCACCCGGCCCACGTCAGGCCGGATATCATCGACATCCTGATCACAAAGAACTTTCCATTTCACCTAGACCTCTCGGCAGTGAATGAACTGGATTCCGAACTTGACCCTGTCACGGTCGATTCCGACGTCCCCATGCCAGCTCTGCTCAACTCAGACTGGGAACTCGAGGTCGACTGGGATGCAGCCATCCTCAAACTCAACCAAATCATCGACCCTGGTCCACGCATCGACGATGTCGATGCGCTGGAGGCAGCGGTGATGAGTTTCTCCCAGCAAGTCCGTCAAGCGGTGAGTGCACACACTCACCGTATCCCAACCAACACACTTAACCTACTGTCCATCCCAAACGAGATTCGGCAGCTGCTAAAAGCCAAGGCAGCTCTACGGAAGCTATGGCAGCGTTTCCGTCATTCCAGGATAGGAGCAGTTTACCAGCGGTTCAAATCCCTGGCAAGGCGGCTGCTCCGTGCCCAACGTAAAGTGGCCTGGGAGAACACTTTCAGAAACGTTGACCTCCAGGAAAAGCACACCTGGAAGATCATCAAGTCTCTCAGGAAGGACAAAGCTCTTTACCAGCATCCGCTGAATGGCACTTGCGGGAGACTCGCTTACGAGCCCCAAGATAACGCCAGAGCTTTCGGGGATCATTTGAAAAGACAAATCTAGCCGATGGAGTACCCCCAGGACTAAGAATTCACTGACCTCATGGAGGCTGCTGTGGAAGACCTCTATGAAGATCCACAGCGGCACCATGAAGCGATCCATATCCCAATAGTCACCCTTAGGGCGGTGACTGCTGAAATCCGCAAATTGAAACCGAAAAAATCCCCTGGACATGATGGCGATAGCGCTCACATGCCCCAGCACCTTCCCAAGAGGGCCGTCATCCACTTGACGCGGATCTTCAATGCGTGCCACCACCTCAGTCACTTTCCGGCTTGCTGGAAAGAGGCGAGAGTGGTGTGGATACTGACGCCCGGCAAGGATCCGGTCTTTCCGTCTAGCTACCGATCCATAAGTCTTCTCCCAACCGTCTCAAAATTATTTGAGCGGTTGCTCCTATCCCACCTGACCCCTCGAGGAAAGGCAGCTCCTACCCGATCACCAGTTTGGTTTTCGTCATGGACACCCCACGACCCTGCAGCTACTGCGTCTGGCCGAGAGAACAGCCCTGGGATTCCAGGAAAACCTCAAGATAGTCGCGGTACTGCTAGACGTAGAGACAGCCTTTGCCACAACCTGGCACCAAGGCCTGTTGTACAAACTCAGGGAGGCCAACGTACCTCCTCCCTATCTCGCCCTGATTAGTAGTTCCCTCAGAGACCGCACTTTCAGGGTGAGAGTGTTAGGACGTCTGTCATCTATCAGACCCATAGCCGCGGGAGTACCGGAAGGCAGTGTAATGTCCCCGTTACTCTTTCCGGCTATATGTCTGATTTCTCCTTAGAACCACAAGCTGTTACGTGCCAATATGCTGACGATGTCCTCATAATGGCACGTAAGATATTGTCATCCTCCGTTGCAGTGCCAGCTTCGAGCCATTGGCCGTTGGAGTGAGAAGTGGAGGATGGCCATTAGCCCCGAGCAGAACTCTGCTCTTCTCCTGGCTAAGGTCCGAGCTGGGTGACCGGATTGGTCGCTGAGGTTGAGGCAGAGGCAAATCCCTTGGGTTTCCACTGCCAAATACCTTGCCGTTCACCTCGATTGCGGTCTCACCTACGCACTTCACGTCCGGGTCAAAGGCGGACAAGGGCATGCAGCACTAACGCAGTTGTACCCAGTGCTTAAATCCACCATTCCAACGCACCTCAAACTACGCCTGTATTGGAAGATTATACCGGCCCTGATTCTCTACGGCTGCGAAGTCTGGGGATCAGCGGCTCCGACTACTATTCGCAGACTACAGCGCGTCCAGAACAGGGCACTGCGCATGATCTACGACACCGGGCGTAGATTACCTTCCCAAATCCTTCACACCTACTCCGGAGTCCCATACATTTTGGACGGGTGCGGGAGAGATACCGCACCATCTACGATAAGCTGGACTCACATCCCAACATCCTGGTGAACACCCTTGGCCGTTACGACCACAGGGCTCCTAGCCGCCGACCGAGCTTCCGGATGCCCAAAGATGCTTTGGGTAACCAGAATTGAACAGGGCCCCATTCCCTTAACTTCAAACCCCCAAGCCCAGAATTGTTTTGGGTAAGTCGAAAACCTAAACATTTGTTCCTTTCCCTCTAGCCTGTTAAGCGGACTGTGCTCAGATGCCTCCCAGGCAGGCGGAAGGGCGCAGCCAGCACTGGGCGCACAACCCCCCACGGGGCAACCGCGCGCATAAGGCTAGACATACCACTGCCGAAGAAAACCGCCTGAGACAAAGATGACTCTATTATACTGCCCAAATAAAGCCGCAAAAGCGGCTAGGTGCTGGGCAGCAAACACTCCGTCCAGGTAAACCTGCACGACTCGATTCCCCTGCTACTGCCGAGAGTTCAGTTCTTGGCGAGCAGCCGCGAGGAGCGCCCTATGAGGTAACGGACCGGAAGACTGCGTACATGCATCGGAGGAGTTGTGCGTGATCACGAGTGCAGAGTGGACCGGTGACAGACGAACTGGTGAATTGTAATGGTCTGCATTACGTAATTATGTGTAATCGGCAAGTGTTCCGACTTTATTTCGGTGGAAATGAAGAACCTTGTTGAGTTGTGCAATTGGACTTCTAATTTCACGAACCCACATAGTCACAATACTTGCTGGAATTTTCTTCTTTTAACTTGTTTTCTGTGTCTAGCTGCTCTTCTGTTGCATCCTCTTCTAATATCTGGGTTAAAATCAGTTCATTAAGACTGCAGTTCACCGAACTTTTATTTCAGTACCTGGGACTTAGCTTTGGCTTCTGAAACACATGGAAATTCAGTGAAATCCAACTCCGATTTTATTGCATTGTGCAACTGCGTAAATGCCGTACTTGTAGCACTTCTAACTTCGCGTGGGCCTTATAAATCTTATGTTTAATAAATAAACTTTACACTTTATTACCAACGGTCTCCAACTCACATATTTTTTTAACACTACAGGATAAAAGATTTAGCCAACTTTAAGAAAGAAAATAATGATGCGAGAATAAACACAATAACAACTGTTACTGAATTACAGCAGTCAGTGTTTTCATGTGATTACAGTTGTTGACAAATGGCTATGGAACGTTACAGCATTCGGCAATGCGTGGAAATTGTGAAAAGTTATTATTAAAATGGATCATCTGTTTGCCAAACCTTCCGTGTATTGAATGATACCAGGCGCTTATAAGTGACTATTTTTGGACGGTATGGATCTCAGAAAAATAAAGTCCCAGCTAGATGGTTCCACATGTCGAAACAATCGAACTTTTGAAGAAGTCAGACTTTCATTTCCCGCGGTCGTTGCCCCCTAGATCATGGGATTCTAACTCCGGTTGTTTCTTGTGGGGTTATGACAACTCTCGAATTTTGCCAACAAGCCAGAAACAGAAAATGACCTCATGAATAAAATCATCCGTCTTATTCGTGAAGTTGGTCCTAATTTACGTTATTGTGTCATTGAAAATTGGGTCAACCTTATACCCGCAACTCAACGAAGTCACGACGCTCAAATAATGATGTTCATTTCCACATGTAATGATATTAATTATGACTCAGAATAAAAAAGGAGTAAACTCTATCATTTATAGAATGTGTTTTATTTAATTTCAAAGATAGGACACACTTGTTGAAAGACCTTTCATTAGAAACGGTAAACCATTATACAAATGCGAAATTCTTCGATGATCCCCTAGCCCTTTTGTGGTCAGATGTTATAAAATATGGCCATTTCGTGTTATTTACTACAGATACCGATCTATACATTGTAAAAGCAGCAAATACGTTAAACGTTCTCTATCCCAAACTCATACATTTGAATTACTTGATGGAAATCAATCGTTCTTCCACACTAGCTGTGTATGGGCTAAGGTTTTGGGTAGATAGAGTCAAACTGAAAAATTCAATGCCATGGCCGGAATTTGAACTACGGATCTCCTTGCCTCAGTCCGGTCGCTCTTATCATTGAGCTACCATTGCTTAAGAACATTGAACATTAAATTCTCCAACTGACTGGTGTTTTTTCGTGGTTATATAATGCTGGGTATCAGCGTCTCAAAACTTCATGAATTAGTTTCGGTGGTTCAGAATAAAGATCCGCATCAACCGTCGCCCATTTGGAACAGTCTCCACTGTCACTGTTTCAACGCATCAGGGTTTCGGTAATATACCCATATTTCTTCACAAGTGATAATTCTCCTGATAAACCTGTCATCCATGAGATTACGTGCAAGTTGACGACAGATATACACCCTGGGTTCAGCCGCTTGATGTGTCAGTTCATGAGGTACGAATCTACGGCTTTTGTATGATTTTCCAGGTATCTTAATGTGGCGATGTATGATGTCTTTTGATGCACCAAGTTCTTCTGAAAGCCTACGGGTACTTTTCTGCTGATTTTCTCCCCAAAACTTGGCGTGTATCCTCAACATTCCACATCAGGTCTTACAGAACGTGGCAAATCTTTAGTATATTGTCTCCATTGTTGAAACGTTGACCATCTTATGCCACACGCTTGCTAATCATACCTTCTTCTTCCACTTCACATATTCTTCGAGCTGCGGCAGCGCTTTATACTCGTATTTCCAGTAGTATTTTAGAAGGACTCTTGAGTTCTAACTTTGTTACCTCCATTTTGTGATTCTCCATTAACAGCTGAAGACTGATACATACTCGCAATGTGCGCAACGTTACACATCCTGTAAATAGCATTGCCAAACGAAAGAAACTCATATATATATATATATATATATATATATATATAATGTACCTGACAATTTTTAATGTTTTAATTTCTTTTCCTTGCTTCACTATATTACACTGACCTATTCTTTAAGTATTGCTACCTCTGTTATACATTCACAATGAAGTTAATATATGCAAAAGAAAATACCAACAAAATGCACACAACTCCTATTTTTGTTATCATTTCAGAAGTGTAGAGAGAGGACTGTAATGTGCTGAACGTACCTGAAAATTGAACTACCACTATTCTCATACCTGTATTAGCTTGAGAGTCTGATGGTATCATCTCTGCTCTATGTGGGGCATATGTTCCCTAGCGAGATCTTTTAAGCTGAAAGCTAACCAATATATACTATCCAAATATACGGGAAAATGTTGGAGAGCGAGGACATCTTCCAGAGTATTCATCGACAGAGATATAAATCCAGGACCTCCAGGTGGGCAGTATACATAACATACACCATGGAGATGGACATTAATGCAGCCTTCTGATCTTTTTGTAATATTGATAACAAGGCAAAGGATACATTATGTGTTGATGGAAGAAGCTCATACTCCCAAAATGCTTCTTGTATCAACATTAGTGAGACACAATAAATATGTTGCGTTTCTGCCAGGCCGTGCACAAAGAGACAGATATAGCGGCGCAGCACTCATCACTTCGTGAGAGAGAGAGAGAGAGAGAGAGAGAGAGAGAGAGAGAGAGAGAGAGAGAGAGAGAGAGAGAGAGAGAGAGAGAGAGAGAGAAAGAGAGAGAGAAAGAGACAGAGATAGTCTGAACTTTCCCGTTGAGTCAAGAAAAGCCATGAAGCATTGACAAGTTTCTGGAAACAATGGCAGAGGTAAAAAACTCGCGAGAGAGTAGCTAGTCGAGTCGGTTGTGAGCTAGAGTCCAGAACTGATAATCGCGTGTATGTAGTGATTTTAAAGTGAATACGTTTGTTTGTGGACTTGTGGCAGAAAACCTTGAAGGTTGCGCTGGTGTATGTTACGTCATTTTAGAGCCGGAGGATGTTCCTGCCGACGTCAACCGTCGCCTCGTGGCTCCTGAGGCCATCCAATCCCAGTATCACCTCCTCAGCCACCTTCGCGACGAACACCCACAGACGTACGGCACTCCTTAACAAGGTCAACTTTAGCAGTGCCTCCTTCTCCACAGGCAAGGTGTCATGCGATACCATCAAAAGCTGGTATGTTCGGTTCGGCTTCCTTTTCGGCAAACCCTTCTTCAGGACTGATGATGGTCACGGCTGCCCCGGTGTCCATCAGCACGCGACATGGCTTCTCTCTCACCCAACCGTCCACGATGAGGCTGTTATACATATGCCGACTGACGGCGCGTAGTTAGCACCTCGTGGATGGTCTTATAATCGCCGAGCATTAGGCGCTGACGAATCTCCGTGTCTGGTACCCCGTCGATAAAGTTGTAGGCGCCTTCCCGGGATACGAACTCTAGTGGGAGGTCGACTACGGCCTTGCTAGGCAGTTGCTCAACTGACAGGGCGAACTCCTGCAGCGTCTCCCCTGGCTGCTATGTCCTTGCCTTTAGCTGGCTGCGGTACGCTGCGGCTAAGCGGTGGTTTCCAAAGCGATTCTCCAGGGCCTCCTAGATGTCCTTGTGCGCCGCCGTTATCTGTACTGCATTCAGGACTTCCGCGGCCCGTCGCTGGAGGCTGGCTATTAATTGCGTGGCCTCTTCCTCTGGTGACCATTTGTTGTGCCTGGCCATTGCGTCGAACTGGCGGCGGAAGACTTCGAAACTTGTCGTGCCGTCGTATTTAGGCGGTTTGACGCGCTCAGATGTTGTGTCGCGTCCCGGCGCGTCAGCCTTCAAGTCCTTTAACTTCCTGCCAACGATGTTCTCTACCATGGCGGTTAGCGATTTTGTTTTGCTGTCGGCCTTTCCCTCCAGGTTGTTAACGCGGTTCACCAGGTCTTCAACGCGCTCGTCCACTTGGCCCATCCGCTTGCCCAGCTCCGTCACGTCATCCCTCACGCCGGCCAACTGTTCCTCAAATTTGGCAGCGAGAACTCCGTTCGCCACCTTCATTTCCGTGGCCAGACTGTCGTTCGCTGTTCTCATTTATGTGGTTAATTCAGCCTTCATTGCAGTCAGATTGTGATTTGTCGTCTCCAACTTTGCGGCCAGGTCGCTATTTGCCGCCTCCGTCTTGGCTGTTAATTTGGCCTTCATTTCTTCCATCTTCTCGGTGAGGTTGTCATTCGCTGCTTTCATTTCCGCCATCTTTTCCAAAATCTTTTCCCTTGTAGCCTCCATATCCCGATCCTGACACATATTGTAACTTTGTGGGTTCATAGGATTAAAAGGCCGAGTTGCAGAGATTAAAAATCTCCTTTATTTTCGTAGAAATACTCTTATAGATTACAGCAGCATTACGTTACATACACCATCAGTCTACCAAGGTCAATGACAATAACAGTGACAGCAGATTACATCTTTCGCTCTCGTTACAATAACAACAACTTTTTACACAACTACTGCTTACTCACTATTGTTTACAACAACTATTTCACAACTACAACTGTCCTGCTGGCGTGTCACAATCCCTTTTATATCTCCATTCATGATTACCAGACTGTTCTGTCAATCACTAGAGGTTTCCGGAAAACAAGGCATCTAATTACATAAGTCGAACTTTCTATCACCTTCGAGAAACGTAACTTAATCTACGCCGGCGAGGCCTTTGCCTCAGTTATCTTGCTTGCCGGCGTTATCTGGTTAAACAAGTTCGTTATCTACGTGAAACCTATCCATCTATTATCTATTTGCGCCGAAACTTTAATGCCCGTTACCGCGACACTATATGTAAAATTTCATCACACATTTACACTCATTACAGATATAACCAGGATCAATGAAGCTATAACAATAATCAGATGCCTACGAAATGACTTGCCCTTACCCGAACAGAAGTAAAAACTGTACTGTTACCTACCACCTGAAACATAATATCCTGTAAATGGTTAGTGCTATAATACATTTTATTTTATATAAATGGTTTGCTTTAATGAGATCTACATTTATTGTTTTACCCAAATAACCATGCAAGAATGCAAGGCATCCTTTTGAATGGTTGCTTGCCAAATAATTCAGCAATTTTGAAAGCTTCGCACACTCAATTTGTCCAATGTGTATGACCTTCAAGAGAATTTAGGCCATTGTAATTTTAAATTACAAAGTTTTGTTCATACTTTTGGATCTGACGTATTTTGCACTTACGGTAAGGTGCTCACATGCAAATTGTACAACCGGCATAACCAGAAAAATGCACCTTCTAAAGCAATTGGGAAGATTGCTTTCAACAGTAATTGCAGCATGGATTCCAAAATACCAATTTGCATTCGAATTATGTAAAGCTTTCCTTAGCACCGAAATCCCTTTGTGGAAATTACAGAATCCTGCATTAACAAAGTTTTTGGAGAAGTAGATAACTAAATAATCCGTTTCCTAGAAGGTTAAGTCGGCGAAAATTTTACCTAACCGAATGTTACGTGTCAATTGATACCATGGCTAGTTTCATTACCAATGTGGTTTTATTGGACCATGAGATCCTACAGGACGTGAATCAGTATAACCATTCCTGCTTACAACAGTGTCTGGAGAAATTCGAAAATTCAACTAACAAGCAGTTATTCCCAAGTTAATTAAAGTAGCTGTGACCCGAAGGGATTCAAGATGACAACGTCTTGCTTTAGATCTGGGATGCTGCGTCATATATCAAAAACGCTAAAATAGCGTTAAAAGTGCTATTTCCAAACATGCTTCACGTGACGTGTGCAGCACATGACTTTCAGAGGGTGTTAGATGAGATACGATGCTTGTTCTTTTGATGTTGAAAAATTGATTTCCAGTATTAATAAGATCCCTGTGTCAGCCCCATCAGGAATACTGGCATTTAGATCCACTATAAAGTTACGGCTCGTGCCGAAAAATAACAGCGTTCTACGGAAGAAGGTCCATGCAACTCCCCTAGTTTTGAAAAATGAACTCCGTTCTCCGACTTTTCTTCATGAAGAACGTGTTGATAACACTACTGCTGATGTCGTGCATTCCAGTGATAAGCTTGTTCTCTATAGATGGCATAGCGAGAGAGGTGTGCCCATCCTAAGTCATTGTATTTCTCAGAAAGGTTTTTATCACCTTCAGAGAGGAAAACAGCGTTCTGGTTCTCAGCAGAAATGGGAATTGTCACAATAAGTTTTAAAGCCTTGGCCGCTTCACTAAAGGTGTTATATAGATTGTTCTTCAACAATAATTGCAATAGCGGAAGGGCACCTTCTATCTTCCTCAATTCCAAATGTTCAGTCAAAATGCTGAGTTCGGTTCGAAGTTTGCTTTTGTCAAGTTCTTTATAACGATCACTAACAATGCTAAGTTCTGTTTCAGGAAACACTCGAGAAAATAATTAGAAGTTTTCGACATCCAGTACTTTTGCAACATCCAAATGTTCCATAGACTCGAAGCGGCTATGTATCTCCGACAGTATTTGAATACACACTTCTTCTTTCCTTACGATGTGTTTTTGTATATTGAACATCACATGATTCAATCTCTATATCGTCCGTTCTACTACGCACGATGTTGACCGTTTTCACAAAAGACTGAATCGCAGTTTTTGGCTTCACTGCATCTACCTGTCGTGCCTAAAGCTCATTACATAATACATCAATATTATTTTCACAACTTTGTGAAAAAAGTGAGCCGAAAATTAAATTCTCCGCCCTTCAAATTGCGACGGGGACCACGAACCCTTTTCACTCGCTTGCCCGATAAAAAATTTTCTAGACCATCAAAACAGTCTATCAAAGATTCTCTGTGCTTGTATATGGTGTTCACACATCTTTATTTGAGCAACAGTTGCTTCGAACGCTGCCAAACGTTGGGGAGATCTCGAAAAAAATGTTAGAAAAGCCGATAGCCTGCAAGAGAATATCCTAGCAGAATGATCTTGCGAAGCTGCTTTTTCCATTATAAGATTTAACTAATGTGCGTAACAATGCACGCACTGCGCGAGAGGGTAGTTTCCTTCACCAGGTATGATCTGCACGCTCCCTGTGTTGCCGTTCATTACAGACACACCAGTCTGGGATTATTTTAAAGCGATTGTCCTTAAAAATGCTGTTAACTTCTTGCAAAATGCATCTTGCAATAGAACTGCTGGTCTGAACAGCAGGCTTAAAGAAGGCCAATAACGTTCATGTATAACACCGTTTCTTTCATCTATAAACAAAAGGTAACTGAATTTTGTCACATGTGTGAGTAGTTTCATCTGCCATAATAGCAACATAAGCCAACTCCTTCAATTCCTTTCCAGTTCCTTTGTGGCACACTTCCAACATACAATTGACTTATTCAATTTGGATAGTCTTAAATAACTGAATACTTTGTTGCTTCCAACATGTTCTTTTACCGCATTTTCCAAACTGCCAATGCGATTTATAAGACTTAAAAGCACGCCGGGGTTAACTGATGTTATGTGATGTTTCGGTCTCATCGTGTCCACGCAAAGCAAGCTCAAATGCTCAACATAATTTGATACAATTTGATAAGATACCTATATATCTATTTTTACAACTTGCTCATTATATTTTTGGGTGCTTCCTGATATGCTCTGCTTAGCTGCTTTCCAATATTTACAGCTTCAACATGGAGATGTCAAATAAAGTTTTCATGTGCTTCTTGGTATTTGAATGCTTTTTATGTACTCTTTAAAGTGATCCACTCATTGTTGTTTATATATATAGTGCGATCCATATAAATCTGAACCACTTCAATAGGCCATAACTTTTGAACCAATACTAGGACACACGTGCATCTTTGGGATAATGTAACACATAAATGTGATATTACATTACACTATTTACATGTCCGAGAAACTGTTGGTAATGCATATATATATATATATATATATATATATATATATATATATATTAAATTTCCTGGTATAAAAGAATTTCTATTTCCATTCACTTCTTTCCCAATTTTTAAATCGGGTGTTGGTCACCCTAATATTTTTATACTAACATTTTCTTCTATTATTCGCATTGAAAAGGCAATCTTCAAATGTTCATTAACCCTGTTCATTATTATTTGGTTAAAGTTCTCCTAATACTAAATTACTCATACAATGATTAAAGTGAATTTATAACACGTTTCACATTCACACACAAACATCAGTCACACTGATGTCAGCCACTAAATAACGTTACACAAAGGAATACTTGGATACACTGCTAGCATGTGAACCACATGCACTTGTTATGGGGGATTCCCGTTATTGTTGCGGGAATGGATATCGTGCCAACACGATACGTGCATCACAAGCAATCTGCCTTGCGATTTAATAACCATTAGGTATTGAATCTCTTTACTTAAGAGGGATGGAATTAGTTTCTAGAACTAAAATACAAAGCAAAGATAGGTTGTTTAGTGATTGTCAATGCATATCCAAGTACTACAGCTAAAAGTGAGTGTTGGTGGCCCTGCTTCATCGTGCAGCGAATGATTACCGCGAAACACCCAAATGCAGGACGCATTTGTGCAAACATCTAGGGAACTTAGGACATCAGTGAGGGAGGAGGGGAAGGTTATACGCATGTGCAAAGCTGATTAGCGAGCTTGCTGGCCCTTAGCACGTTGAAATCGATGATGCGTTCTGTTAATTACGCAGATGTAATTAATTACGCATCGAAAGTTCATTATTGTTAGTGCTCGATTTCTTATACGTACAATAATGCATTGCGATTAAAATGACATTTTCCAATTTGTACCATGTGATTTATAAAACAGAAAAGAGCATGCTGCAGAACTGCATCACCTAAAACGAGCCACCCCTGCCTTTACACCAGACGTATCTCGCCCCCCTCCCCCACCAACCTAACAGATGGGGGGCATGGATCTCAGTGGAGCTTTACTACGCTTCAAATTTGCAGAGTATAACTGAGGTGGTGAACGATGTGGAGGATGAATCATCTTTAATTGTAGCAGCCAAGATACTTTTCAACTCTTCAGAAGTGAAAAATGACTTAACTTTCTTTGCAGACTGCTTTGGGTTCCTGCCACAAGTGATCTGCCAGCTTCACAAAAGAGGACAACCTTTAATGAAGTCAGTGATAATTGTGGATAATGAGGTGCAAAGACTAGACAGTGAACCAGGGAAACGTAGTTCATTAGTTAGCAGAAGGTTTAAAAACGTGCTATCGAAAAATTGTGATCTGGATAAACTTAGAAACTTTGCAGCATTCTACAAGGTAACAATTCCCTTACAGTTGAAATGGATCCTAAAATAACACTATGTTTTAGATTTGCTCCAATAGCCTCTGTCGATGCTGAGAGGTGATTTTCTGAAATGAAAAACGTGTAGGCAGGAGACTCAACATGAACACAGAGAACATAAAAGCATTTGGTTGTCCTATGCAACGAATAAGACATTGCAATTCACAGGAATCTTTGAAGAAACTATTTCACTTTTGTGTCAATTACAACAATAGCACTTTTTTTAAAAAGTTGAACTTCTTTAAAATATGAAGATCTGTTTATTGAATAGTTTAATGCATAAGTGCATTTTTTCTACTTTTTTTTTTACTGTTTATGTATTTGCCTTCTTTCCGGCCTATTTTATCCATTTAAAATGACCTTTTTCCTGCCCATTTTAATGATTTATAATGCCTAAACTTCCGGACTCTACTTATAATGGTAGTCAGATGAATGAATATGGTCTACATCCTCATCCTAGAAAGTTCCCGTAAATGGTAAACACCTCTTCGGATGAACCTTGGTGAACAATTAAAAAAGTAATGACATGGAGGAGGGGGAGGTACCAAGGTTGCACTTCAGAGAACTTCCCAGATAACTATTACAACAAATTTGCAATATATGGCACAGGAATGCGCAAACAAGAAATAGAAAATTGGCCATCGTTTAAACCATTGTCTCAAAAAGCTTTTGTTACAGTTTATAACAGTTGTAGTAGATTATTCAAAATTAATTATATATACAGAATAAGGATTTAATCCATAGTCACTTGCAGAACTATTGATAGATTTGGGATGTGTATAAAAAGGAAGGAAACAAGTCTTTGAATGATTTTGTACATATAAAATTAAAATGGGATTAAAATCTTGATATTTTTTATTTAGACTTTACGATAGCCTCTTGCATAGGGCAATTTTGTGTTGCATTGTGTCTTCTGTTGATGCACTTTACAACAAAGGCCAACTTAATGTTAGTGTTGTACACTCTTTTTGTATTAAACTCAATGATTTAGTTGGAGCTCACGTTATTAATTCAGCAATTTCCAAATGGACTCGTACTGGGTGTCAAAATTAGCTGCCTTGTGTTTCCGAGAAGCTGTTTCATCTGCTGAACGTCTTCTCTTTCGTAGCAATGACTTGACACGTGGTTTAAGATTAAATATATGCACAGGAGGTCCAACGCTGCTTATGAAAATAAGTCCGCTTTATCTTGTAACAATTTCTCTTTTCGGTGTGGATCTCATTCATGGTACTGCAAGCTCTTTCAGTTTCTGCTGTAGAGATGGGAATGGTCTGTACAGTCTTGATTAAAGGTATAAGCTCCAATGGAATTTCTTTGATCTCGACATACTTTCTAAATTCATTAATGTACCTCCTCTGGTGTGACGTGTGGAAAAAGTCACAAAAGTTGCCAACACTCTCATCACTATAGTAGATATCCAAAGTAGAAGTGAAGGGCCAATTATTTTTGTATAGTACCTATGAATCACTTATGACTTTTGTCATTCTTTCATGTCTCTACTAACTAGAGCTGGAAACAAGATGAAATGATTTGGACGCATTTTTATAAGCCTGTTTTTTAAATTATTCATAAGACTGTAAGCTCATAGTCACAACTCATTTTCACAGCCACTGGAAAACTTGAAAGGTACTACGGGGCTACTGATGTTCATTAACTGCAGAGAGATTCCATGATATTTGCTTCACAGCAACACACTGAGCCAAACAAAATAAAACTTGGATTCACACAAACATAACAAGTGGAAGAAAGTTGTGCTCACTTCTCGGTCTCCGAATCCAATTACAGTGAAGCCAATCTTAGAGAACCAGAAAACCGCCCAGGATTGTAAACGCGACCGTATTTTATTACCAAAAAACTGCAATGTTCGATATTAGTCCGCTAGCAAGCCTTCCTATAAATCTCCTGGAGCCTTCCCTACACCCAGGAAAACCAACTGGGAGGAGTATGCTCGACGATTAAGTGCTTCATCACCACCGCAGCAACCTTGCGCCCCCTCATCGGATGTAGATGCACTGGTATATCAGGACTCATCAGGATCAACATTGACCCCCTTCCTCAAGCCCTTCGTGCCATTATACAACAGAAGAACAGGACCAGCGAGTGAGTGAGTGTGTGGTGTTTAAGGGCCCGTCGACAACAAGGTCATTTGGGCCGAAGAACAGGACCAGAATGCGTTATCTGTTTACACGTAGCCCAGCAGGTCGCCAGGAATTTCGACGGCTAGAAGAAGTGGTAAAATTAGAACTTCCGGACTACGGCAACGACTGCTGGGAACAAAAAGTAAATTCTGTACGAATGGAAGTGGATTCCTTATGTAACATGTCCAAAGCATTGCTTCACCTTCCTCGTAAAGATCCGCCTTTAAAACACGGCCAGGTCCTCGCTCAGTCAGCCAAGGAAAAGGCAGAATTACAATGCCACTTCTCCTGAGTCGACATTTGTACCTGCTGATTCTCAACATTTTAGCACTATTTGTAGATTAAAAACGATTTTCTTACTGTGTGCAAAAACGTTACGTCATTCTAAAGTGGGAAAGTATTTTCTGGAACGACGTTTTGGCCCGTTCCGTTCCAAGTAAACCACTGATTAAAGCTAAGATTATTTCATCGAACTTTTACTACAAATTATAAACAATTTAAATGCCATACCTTTCCGACCATCCATGTGCTCAAATAAATAAAAAATTTACACTATTACCAGAGACACAGTTTGGTTTATTATTGCTTTTAAAGCAACATCTCAACAACGACTGTATTAGAATCATTTAAGAGATTATTCTTAGCTCTGTGAGAAGGGACATATAGCCATCTTCTAATTCCTTTGAGCTCATTATGAAGGCTTTTGGTGGATTTAACTTCAGCACTTGCAGGTGTCATTCTCTTTTTAGTTAAATTCCTATAGAATTTATAATATATAATATTCTGACTTTGTGGGTTCGTAGAATTAAAAGTCTAGTTTTCAGAAATTCAAAATGCTCTTTCTTTCGGTAGAAAGACAGTTTGTACATTCCTTACAGGTTCTAAAAGTGACGTGTCATACACACAGTAGTCTCACCACACATAAACAAACGAACAAAATCACTCGCGGTGCACTGCGTAGGTTTACAATTAAGACATCTCCACTTTCAACTCACAACTCCATTAACAACTGAACTGCAGTCACTCTTTTATATCTCCAGTTACTGCTTCTAGAAATTAGTGGAATGCTCTGTAACAATCAAGATGGCATCAGAAAGGAACGAACTTCCCGACATCCATCTGTCTCTTTCTTTCTCTGTTTCAGCAAGTTTTTATCTCCGCGTTGCACTATCTGTCTCTCTCTCGCGCGCCGACCGCGCCCACCGCAACAATGCCTCGCGACAATACCATATTTCCTATTTCTTTCCATAGTTTTAAACTAAAAAGCATCATCCACCCAACAAATATAAATCAACAAACAATTACTAAATACCGCCAAAACAATAACAACAGCCTCTATCAAGTAACCATTTTGCTTGCAAGGGTGTCAAATATTTTAAAGAAAAAAAATTGGTCTGAAATCAGTACTCAGTGAGTGAAAATACATGCTCAATGCTTGGCGAAGCTGCTAGGTTAAAAAAAGCAGCATGGCACAAATGCCTGTAATTTTTCCCACCACTCAATACCTTGCACTGAGAGAAAATGTCCATTCCGCCTATTTATAAACGTGAGAAAGATTTTAATGAAATATTTCCTCATAAACCAAAAATCAAAAAGGAAAGTTCCATGTTATTGACTACTTTAGTGTAAAATAAAGCTATCAAACAAAACATTAAACAATTAAATGTAAATACAGGCAAAGATTTGAAATATAAGTCAACCTAATTTCTGATGGAAACATTATCATCGAATAAGTTGTACAAGTTCTTGAGTAAGGCTTTAAATGAAAGGCTAGAAAATTTCTGTATTTGTTGTATAGATACAAATGAAGGTATGCATACATTTCTAAAAGGAGAAAACCTGAAGATGGTGATACATGATTTGACAAACGGGTGTATGTACCTAGTGGAAATTTAATCATTCTTCCACACCTGCTATGAGTAGGCTAAGATTTGAATGGATAGAAAAATTCAATGGACTGAAAAATTCAATGCCATGGCCGGGTGTTGAATTTCGGATCTCCCATCTAACTATTCAAATCTTAGCCTACACACGGCTAGTGTGGAAGAATGATTGAATTTCCAATAAATAACCTAATAGTAGTAACTATATAGCCTGGGACTTATGTACGTACAGAATTAGTATGTCGCCACAAAAGGTGCATATCTCATTGAATATGAGAGCCCCTAGTGGTTTACCGGGAAACATACGAGTCAGTTGGAGAATTTAATGCAAAGACCGTGGTAACTCAATAGTTAAGAGCGACCGGACCGAAACCGGGAGATCCGTGGTTCAAATCCGGCCATGACATTGAATTTTTTAACCTGACTCTATTCAAATTTTAGTCTACACACGGCTAGAGCGGAAGAATGGTTATATTTCAAAAAAATAACCTAATGGCGTTAACTAGAAAGCCTGGGACTTAAGTACCTACACAGTTAGCATGTCAGCATAAAAAATTGGATATCTCGTTGTATATGAGAGTCCCTAGTGGTTTACTGGCAAACATACGAGTCAGTTGGAAAATTTAATGTTATGATGGCATGTTGGCCATGGTAGCCCAATAGTTAAGAGCGACCGGACGGAGAAGGCCATCCGCGGTTCAAATGCCGGCCATGACACTGAAATTTTTAGTCTATCTATTTAGAGTGTATATAGATTTTTTTTGAACATACTGGAAGATTGCAAAAAAGGAATGCTACTTCCCATTGTTATTGTTTCGGGAAATACTACGCTGACACCCACAAAGTGTAGAAAAGGAAATCATTTGCTGCCTTTGAAGTTTTAATTTAATAATGTAATGAGAATGAATGAACACTAAGAATGAGAAAACATCTGCTGTTGTTTACTTTTAGGAAACAGGTAATTTGCTTTGTTTGTACTGTAAAATTTTATTTATTGACATAAACTTAAATTAATTCTTCTATATTTTGTAATTAACATTTCTTCTAATTGCCTTACTAGCTGCAATATCCTTGGATCTAATTTAATAATAATAGTAATAATAATAATAATAATAATAATAATAATAATAATAATAATAATAATAATAATAATAATAATAATAATAATAATAATAATAATAATAATAATAATAATAATAATAATAATAATAATAATAATAACAATAACAACAGTAATAATAGTAATAATAGTAATAATAATAATAATAATAATAATAATAATAATAATAATAATAATAATAATAATAATAATAATAATAATAATAATAATAATAATAATAATAGGGGTAGTAATGATAAGGATTATATTGTTCATTTGTTATTTATTTGTTTATTTAGCACTTATCTTATACATATGCACTGTACAATGTCTTAAGCCTTATCAATTTCCAATATATATACTTTTTATATATTACACTTCCTGATGTGTGCCAGGAAATAAACAGAGCTTCTTACACCACAGAAAGTAAGCATTGTCAGATGAAGAGGCCATAAAAAAGTTAAAAGACGGACATAATTTTTGCAGGCTGTAGGAATTAAGAACATTAGAATACATTCTAAAGCGGAAAGCCAAGTTAATAATTAAAGATGTGTAGAAGTGAAAGGGTAGACCCAGATGAAAAATTCAATGCCTTGGCCGGGATTTGAACCACACGGATCTTCTAATCTCCGTCCAGCTACTACCATTGAGCTACTATGGCCAACGTGCCAACATGACAAATTCTCCAACTGACTCGCGTGTTTCCCGTTAAACCACTAGGAGTTCTCATAAACACATGAGACAACCTTAATGGCAACTTACTGTGATGTAGGTACTTAAGGCCCGGTCTTTATAGTTCGGACCACTATTCGGTACAATTAATGAAAATTAATTGTCCTTTCACGCTAGCCGTGTGTAGGACACAATATGAAAGGGTAGAGCCAGACTAAAAATATTCAGTGCCACAGCCGGGATTTGAACCACGGATCTTCGGGTCTCCGTCCAGCTGCTCTAAACTATTGCACTACGTCATGTTGGCACGTTGGCCATAGTAGCTCAATGGTTTAGAGCAGCTGGGCGGAGACCAGAAGATCCGTGGTTCAAATGCCGGCTATAGCATTTAACTCTTCAGTCTGGCTCTGCCCTTTCATAGTGCGTCCTACACACGGCTAGTGTGAAAGAACAATTAATTTCGATGTATAGGAAGTTTTACAAGAATCGAACTGCTCATAGATTATTTACTTACGTGTGTTTGAATAAACTATTTGTAGTCAATTTTTACACTCTATCACTTACACTCTTACTTTTTAAGGGACTAATTTCGGGAGCAACAGAAAATAGTTCCTCATAAAATAGTAATGTAAGTGTCAGTGTGAAAAACTGTTTAAAAATAGTTATATCAACTCATAAATAATTTGTATAATTTTTATTTATACATGTTCTAGTGTATTAGCATTGAAATCAGTTTGCGTTCTAAGAAATATATTAAAATAATATTGATCAAAGAAATAAAAATAAAATAAAAAGAGGAAATGTAATGTTTAATCAAAGTACTGAAATATCTGTGCAAAGCAAGAAAAGATTTACTAGGTATGTTATGTTATTACTATTTGTGATTCTGTTATAACTTAACTGATTAATTACAGTAATTACAGTTCAATTTTCACGTGTAAGTAAGACAGTTTATAGAGGTAATAAAAACTTCAGTTTCCATATATGGAGAGAAAAATACCAACGACTGTTTGTGTTTTGCCATTTAGATCCAGATGTCTCTGCCCCAAGGTTCAAAAAGCTAATACTAGCATTTTTGCAATGGTCGAACTGCTTCAGTATCAAACATGTGAGCATATCTACATCTCCTGTCCTATTCTACAATAAGTTTAGTTATAACCCTAGTAATGTGAGCCATTTTTCCATACAAAAATCCATCTACAGTGTTTGTTGTACATTAGTAAACTTGTTAAAATTATCTACTAAACCCAATAATGAATAAGTAATTTCATACATAGCTACTGTGGTATATGAAAAATACCTAGACAAGAACAAACCTAGGACAGTAATAATTACATATTAATATAAATAAAAATGTCTTTAATTACACTACTCTGCAACTAAAAATTCTTTTTCCGGTGTCTAGGTTCTGAATGTCATTTCCCCCTAATTTTGGGGCACTGATTCCATATATGTCGTGCATTTTCTTGTACCACGTCCAGAGTTTTCCAAAAAGTGAAAACAAAAATGTTATATTAACCTATTAGCATTAAATATTGATACACTTCCACAAGATGATTATTATGCTCAAGAACATGGTGTGTATAAAGAAGTATTATGCCATTTTAAACACAATGTATGCACATTTTACAAGCATTATCAACTTTACATAGAAAAAAATAGTGAACTAACAAGGAAGATATTTTATTCTTTTGCGTGTCTTCCATGCGTATCAAGATTACATTCTCTTTTCAGAGACCAACAATAGTCTGCCATCATGTTAACACTCCATCCACCATGGTACCTTATTTCTATGTCTTTCAAGCGCTGGTGGAAACATTCACCATGTTCTTCATTGTGAAATCCAATATAGCAATCTGGAAAATAGTCAATGTGAGCGTGAAGGAAGTGCAACTTCAAACTCAAGTTTTCTCAAGTTTTCCAACAGGGTGTTCACTTTAGTTTTGTAATCTTCACACCTTGTGTTTCCTAAGAAGTTGTTTACAGCATCTTTGTAGCTCTGCCAGGCACGCTTTCCTCTTTGGTTCATTTTATTTTCAAAACTGAGGTCACACATTAATTTTGTGATCTGTGTGATGTAAAAACAGCTGCAGTCAGCTTATCTAGTGTCATTCTGTTATAAGGACTACACATGTTCCTAAAATACTCAAAATACAACGGTGTTTTACTTAAGAAATGGATTTATTATTAATAGAATTATTAAGTAATAGAAACTTCCCATGCACAACTATGAGATTTTATGAAATACGAATTCTATATTTTCTCAAAAACCTGACGTGATGGGACAAAAACGAATTGCATTGTTGAACTCAGGGCATAAATTCCGTTTAGAGGCAATTAATCACTGGAAAACATCATTTTTGCTGCAGAGCAGTGTTGTAACACCATGATTTGCTTTTCTGTACTGTTACACATTCCATATCGTCCTAATTTAACTTTGACCTATTGGTAAAACTTAAATCTCTGAAATAAGGTTGCTTGTGTATTTATTTATATTGTGAATTTGTGGGTTCGTAGAATTATAAGTAAAATTTGCCGAAATTCTAAATGTTCTTTATTTCCGTAGAGATACACTGCTCAATTCTCACATAACAACATTATATCACCAATACAACACAATCTTCCAAGGTCGATCACAATAACAAACTGTGACAGCAGATTACATCTCCAGCTCTCGTTACACAGCTGGCTGTCTCTAATTTCACAACACCGTTTCACAACTACTAAAGATGTATCACTTTATCTTGACAGGAAACCTGCGCGGTAGGGATGAGAAGCAACTGTGATGGTGATAGTGCACCTATCGCCACAATGCGTCCCACGCGTAAGATTACGAGAGGAGAGGGCGGTGCATAGAGTATCTAAAAACAAATTTCATTCTCGAAGCCAGTTCTGCAGCTGTTATAAACTATGTTGTAATTCTTACTATGGGTGTAATCTCCACGCTTTTGTTGGATCGTAAATAGTACATAGGCATTTGGAACAAAACCCTGTTCTCCTCCAGCAGGCATGATAAACAACTGTCGGCCTTTCAATATCGCTGCAGAGTCCCTGTAACGTATTTCACTCCAGGCATATGGTCCAGTATGTTCTGTATTTATATAAGTTTCATCCATATAAACTATATAAACTTCACTTCGATATCTCCGAATATTTCGTAAATACTTAAGCCTTTTTGCACGTATGGTGCGATGTTCGATTAAAATTGGTCTGTCACGCTTAGTGTCTTTTTTTTTTCAAATAATCCTAGCTTCAAAACAACTTTTCTTAATGTTTAGACACTGCCTTGGAAGTCAGTAGCATTTTTAGCTTCATAAGCACTTTCTTCAAAGTTGGTCTTTGTTTTTCTGTGCTTTAAAAGTTATTCATATTTCGCCTAACTACTTTTGAATTAATACATCCAAAATAGATTTTGTGCATGTTCTTAATCTTTGTTTACTGGGCATAGAGAAGGACGTTGTTGTACCAGCACCAATGGCTTTTCTTTCCTTAATAACTCACCTAAACTGCTTTCAGACACAACTGTTGCCTCAACTACCCTTCCCCAGATTTTTATAGCTGACGCCGACCATTGTTCCTTTTTTTTAAAAATCTATGGATATTGGTTCTCGTGTTTTTAAATGTAGCGATTTATTTCCTAATGTGCTGCTAGGAGGCGTCATTTATAAATGCCCTCTTGGAACCAGGAGACAAGCACATGTTGAAACAAGGTGTAGTGTTACCGAGTAGCTTTGCACGTGTTTAGTTGCTTGCAACTGGTACGCAACTGACCTGCCCTCCCCTCCAGTTGCAACCGTTCTGAGGTGGACTCGTCCAGATACCACTGCTCATCGCTCTGCAGTTTTCAAGATAAGAAAATACATCTGTACTGCCGGCGCGTCATAATCTCATATATAGTTCGCCGATAATTCTAGATCATTCTAAAGTAAACCAGAAACTGAATTATCCCTATCAGTACAGAAGTCACCAGTAATTTCCATTTACCTCAGTTTGTTGCGGCAGACCTTTATCCGCACTATTTATCTGCCGACTGTTTGTGTAGACTAACAAGCCGCATTATCGCGCGTACCTTTTATGTGAGTTGCCGCTATTATATATTTGTGCCGAAACTTTATTGCTTGTTGCCGCGACACCATGTGCCAACTAGGTGACTTTGCATTGAGGAAATCTCTTCACTTTCCTGCTTACTTAGGAAATTGCAAGAGTAAAGGAGGACAGAAACATGTCATACATAGAGCAGAAATATAAATAAGAAAATCATATATTTGCAGAAAGGAATGAGGCTATTACAGATGAAAACTGTAAACAAGAGGAAAGAAGTGGAAAAAATTGGGAATCCTTTCATGCATTTCTTAGTTATAAACAACCTATATCATGCTTATAAACAAATATATCTAATACAATTATGGGATACATTTTGAGATAATGATTGAATTAATATTCTACTGGAGCAACATATTTTTATAGATATGCAACATTAAATATTTCATGCAGTTCTTAACAACAAAGCAACATTTGAAATTTAATTTTTATTTGTGGACACTCTTTAGGTAATTACTACGGATCTCAGTATCCTATTAAATATCAGATGTGAAAGACTGCTTAATTTTTCTAAGATGTCTTTTTATGAAATTTGCGGTACTTTTATGTGATGTGAATCTACAAGTAACACTTGAATGTTATTTGAATGAGATGTTCAATTGCAAACTAAGCTTAGAGATAGGTTAGTTGCAAATAAAGAATCTGAGTCATCAAGAGCCAAATCAGATTCGGAGGCTGATATTTTATGGTCCATCTTCCTAATAGTTAAACACACAATTAATCTGTAACACAGAGTAAAATAATTTGCTCATCATCCGAAGTCACCTATTTTAAAAGAACATGTACTATTTTAATTTCAATTTGTCAAACAGAATATAAGTATGCATTATTTGCATTAAAATACATTTCGAAACTTTTAAATATATTTTTGGCTTCTTTGAGGTCCTGAAAGACTCATACCCCCATGTGCATATTTGTGGTTTCTACTCTTGATGGTTCTGTATTATTGTTTCAATTTACTTAGACCACATGGAGTCCTACATTTGTACTTTACAGACTCAACAGCAGCACCATCAGGTTAGTATAAGGATTTGTTGTCAGTTAGAGTTACAGCTGCTTGCTGTATATCAACATAATATGTATGTATCTATACCATCATATTGCTTGAATATGTTATCAAAGTTATACTCTCTTACAAAGAACCTGAATTAAGTCTTTTGTAGTAATATGCACAAAAAATATTCAGTGTACAATTTTTGTGTTAAGATATTTATATTCTAAGCACGTTTGCATGCAATTATTAGCATTCAAGGTTAAGTTATCCTTATATGCAATAAAGGCAGAATAGAGCAGAATACATTCAAACCCCACTATGGTGGATCATACGTGATGATGAAGGTAACATTGTATAAAAAAGTTTGAAATTAACTAGATAATGTATAAGTGTGACTCTCATGGCTGGCAGTTTGATTATATTTCACGGCATTTTAAGCCATAGTCTAGTGGATTTCAAAATTACCCGTGCTTCAAAATTACCAAGGACTACACTTTGCATCCTCATAGGTGATCCAATAATTGGTCAGAGCTCGAATGGGCCTGCAGAGGTAGTCCCATTCGGGCGGGGCTTCTCCCCGTCCGGCTGTCTTTATGCCGCAGTACCTAGCGGCTTTACCTGCGAAATGAGCAAAGTGGTTGTATGTTCTGCTAGGGTGTCTGAATTTTTTGGGGGGGAAATTCGGAATGGGATGCCCTTGGTTAATCTCGAAAGGCAGCTGCACTTAGGCGTTCCCCCGTTTTGGTAGACACGATTTAATGTTTTTGCTCCGTTTTGGTTACGGGATAGTATCGCTTGAGCCATCAGGCGTAAATATGGGTCCTAGAGACATCTGAGTTATCTCCTGGGTTAACCAAGGGGCCCCAAGACGTCTCTTGGTAGTTTGAAGGATGGCAAGCGTCTTTGTTCCCTCTGGTCATACCTGCCCAGGGAGTTCACCAAAGGGCTGTTGTGATTTTGGATTTTGTCGTACATTGATCGTGCCCTCTCGCGGATGACATCGTGCCAAGTTGTGGCCAATGCCTTCTCCACGTCAAGCAGTACTGCTATCGTTTTAGACCTTTCCTGGAATCACAGGGAGGCCTTCTCGCAACCCGCAGTAGCTGCTCGGTCGTGGAGTGGCCAGAACGGAAGCCAAACTGGTGTTTCGGGATTAAGCCCCTTTTCTCTAAGTGAGGAAGAAGCTGGGAGAGGAGCTGTTTTTCGAATACCTTCGACAAAACTGGTAGAAGGCTGATGGAGCGGTAACTGGACGGGAAGACCGGATTTTTCCCCGGTTTTAAAAGCATACCACGCACGCCTCCTTCCAGACAGCTGGAAAGTGGCGCATGAACTGGCATGCCTTATAAATACGGGTTAAGTGTATCACGGCTCTGCGTGGGATGTGTTTGAGCATTTCCGCGGTGACGCGGTCCTGCCAAGGGGCTTTGTTGGTTCTTAGAGAGTTAAGCGTGGTGGCTAACTCTCTAGGGGTTACTATGAGAATGTGGAACTCCTCATGGTCCGTGGGCGGAGCTTCCAGGAAGTCCTCCACCACTCGATCCACGAGGTCAGCATGGTCATCGTCCATTGGCTCAATCATGGGCTGCAACAGGGCCTCCAGATAGTCTGCTAGTGCATCTGCTTTTTCTCTCGACTCGTAAACGAGTCGACCTCTGGGGCTGTGCAACGGGTGCTGGTGTACTGTTCTGTCTTTGCGCAGGCTACGGACTATTTGCCACGGTTTTCTCTCCTGGAGATTGGTTTGCCTTAACATGTTTTTCCAGGCCTCTTTGCAGTGTGCTCTTAGGAAACGTCTTACCAGGAATTTGAACCTCCGGTGTACTTCTCTTATCCTGGGATGGCGAAATCTCTGCCACAGCTTTCTCACAGCATTTTTAGCCTTTATAAGCTGCTTGATGGGTCCTGGGATATCTGTGGGGTTCGATGCCTCGGTTGGAATGCGGTGTGTGTGAGCACGGACCACCTTAAGGATGGATGTGGAGAATTCCTTGGCTGCTGCCTCGAACGACTCCACAGAGTCGATTCGAGTATAGATGTCCACGGAGTTATGGATTTAAGGGATGCCGGCATCCCAGTCGACTTCCTCCAGCCAGTCAGCCGTTGCCAGAGTTGCGACGGTAACGTCTGAATTGATCACAACTGGGCTGTGGTCAGAATCCAGAGCGTTTGTCACCGTGAGATCCAGATGAAATGGAATGTTCTTTGTGATTGCGAAGTTTATGACATCCGCCCTGCCACCAGGCGGGAAGTGTGTTGGACCCCGCGGGCCATGCGCATGGAGGGTTGGGTCTCCGCTGATTAGGCGGTAGGTACTCCTTTCCCTGTCATTCTGGATGCGGCTCTTCCATCCTGGGTGTTTGGCATTGAAGTCCCCAGCTATGCACACTCTGTGGTCTAGGTTTAGGAGTACCCTCTAATCCGCTTCATAAAAGGAATGGTTGGACGGGTCATATACTGCTACAAGCCCTAGGAGAGCAACAATGACGCCGAAGGTTTTGTTACTGTACAGGGAAGGCGCAAAAGGCCCTCCGGTTCATAGCCGGAGGTTGCTGCCCCCAACACCCTTGCAGCGCAAGCGGATGCCAGGAACACCCGCACAGAAAAGGTGGCCAGAATCCCGCCGATTGTGTCGTACCCGTTCCCAAACCACATAAAGGTTATGAGGGAACTGAAGGACAAGCTCCAGACCGACTTCCAGGCTACCCGTTTCCCAATCCGGGTGGTTATCAAGACAGTGAGCCTGCATTGTAAAATGACTACTTTTTATATGACCAGTGGGTGAAGCCTGACCAGTTCTGATTGGTCTGAGTCAAAGCTGGGCTGTCCTGCCGATCCAATTACTTTTATTCTTGCCATATGGTTTCATTGCATTTTCGTCAAACTCCAGATGCAGCAGAACAAGGCACTCCTAATCATCTACTCCAGACACTGCAGAATAAGTACTCCGAATTATCTATGATACAGATTGGAGATTTCCTGTCCATATCCTTCATGAACATTCCAAGATCCCGTACATTGTCAATGTCATAAGTGAGAGCGTGCGATCAATGTATGACAAAATTCAAACCCACAGCAACCCTTTGGTGAACACCCTGGGCAGATATGACCAGAGGGAACAAAAACGGTTGCCATCTTACAAACTACCAAGAGATGTCATGGGGCCCCTTGGTTAACCCAAGAAAAATTCCCCATTTATCTCTGTGTTCCATACTATGCCTGATGGTTCAAGCGATATGCAACTATGCCTGATGGTTCAAGCGATATGCAATCCGTAATCAAAACGGAGTAAAAACATATCAAATCGTTTCTCTCAAAACAGGGGAGTGCTATAAAGCAGCGGCCTTCTGAGTTTATTCAAGGGCATCCCAACTCAACTTCCCTAAAACACACACCTACCCCCGGCAGAACAAAACAAATCCAACTAGACTCATTTCAGGTTTAGCCGCAAAACGGCTGGGTACTGCAGCATAACACACCCGGACGGGACTTCCTCTGGCCTCTTTTGCAGCATTGGTATCCAAGCTTTGTTAAGGTGAACAACTTCTTCTTTGTAATATAAATTATGATTATTTAAATTACTTTTATGTTTGTTAATTTCCATTGCCTCCTTCTGTAAATGGGTCCGGTAGTTGATAGAGTAAGGCAAAATTAGTGTATTTGTAACTTATATCATATCCAAATAATACACATGATAAAGAGTGTTCTGCCACTAAAAATTTATCCATTTGCCTTGGTCTACTGTGTCTTTCATGTTCTTTTATTCTTGTTGGCATGATATGCATAGGGTGCGAATATAAACCTGGTCTAAGATGGAATTTAGTGAACATCTGAAGATGAAGGTTGGTCACATTTTCCTTTGGCTGATCATATTGTGATATAATGTTCAGCATTACCTACTTTATAAACAGGGTAAATATTATAAGGTCATAATAGATTGCTCATTCACTCAGTTACTACCTGAATAGTAGTTAAATAGTAAGGTGTTTGTTTTTTCTGTGGCATGCATGAAGTGTCATATCTCCTTTTCTGAGAAGCCATGGGTGCTAGCATTTAGCATCAGACCTCTCTTTCAAGTAATTTTCGCTGCACATTTGTTTTGCTCTTTCTATGAGGGTTTTTATTACCCTTGTGCCTCTCTAAGATAGTGATTGGAAATTTTGCATTTGGTGTATGTTGGTTTTCTGTATATGATACTTTCTAGGTGGCGATATGCTGTTTTGATGACTAATACATCTAGAAAGTCTAGTCTGTTGCTTTCTTCTTTCTCCATGGTTATTTAAATTTTGGGATTCAGACAGTCTAGGTATGACAGGAATTGGTGTAGAGCATGCTGTCCATAGTTCAATATCACAAATGGATTATCAACATAGTGCAGCTAAATCTTGGATATGAGTGCTACCCAGGCTAGTTGATCAAACTTTTCCATGTAAAAGTTAGGATTGACAGGACTCAGTGGACTTTTCATGCTGATGCTGTCGAATTGTTAGTAGAAGTCTCCGTTTCATAGAATGTAATTATCAGAGAGATAGTGATGAAAAGTATTTGAGATGTCTTGAGGGAAACCTCTTGGACATGTTTATGGTTTCTTTCAATGGTACCAGATTACTTACAAAGATGCCAAGCTTAGTCTGTGGCCAAACTTCAAGAATTTTAAAAACTACTAGTCCACAAGCTATAAGACTTGGAAGTATATTCATTCTACATAACTAGATAATCATACCTGTAAAGTTGGACATAGGATCCACTCTGTTATTCCACTACCAATGCTCTTCCATATGTTTTATTTGGTAGCACTGATGGAATTAATGAAGTATTCATTGAAGAATTTAATAAATGCAATGCATAATAGATTGCTCATTAAAATTGACCCTGCTCTTTGTTGCATTAAGACAACATATTTAAATGTAGTCTTAGGAAGAGATATCTGGAATAGTGCAGATGTGGGGCAAATGGGAGTTGGTCAAAGGAGACTGGAAGGATAAGCACAGATGGAGATTGGAAATTGAAGATAACCCCTGAAAAGTGGAGAAGCCCCTAAAAGTAAAAAGTAAAAGGAAGAGAAAACACCAATTAGCTTATAAGGGCTACTTTAAAATTTAAAGTCCATTTTAAAATAAAAAATGTGGATGTTTTAGATATTTAAAATATTTTGTATGCATTTGTATATTTTATAACCCATTTGTTAAACATTTCTGTTGACATTTAAACATCTGTCATGTATCTAATGGAATAAGAATTCTTTACTATGAATTCTGCCATCAGTTAATATAGAAACTTTGTTCTCTTTCTTATAAGTCCTTTCCTCATAGATCAGAGATCTGAAGTATATACCAAACCTCATTAATTATGGCATAAATCAATGATAAACACAGAGTGAGGAATGGTTCAGAATAGTTTCTAGGAAGAGAAACCATATTTCATATCAATTGTCATGTCATATGACAGAGCGCTTTTGTCTTTAGCAGGCCATAGGTTTGGAGGCTAGTAAGTCTTCACAAAATTTAAATCTATAAACCTTTTTTATTAATATTTTATTTATTTAATTACAGTTAGCTGAACAAAGATCATATATCAGTGCAAGTTCAGTCTTCTCCTTAATTTTCATCATTAGACCCCACAACGTTATCTGTTGCAGATTGAATACTCTTGTTGGTGGAAGTACGTTAGTGATAACTTAAGTCAATTTTGTGTCATGATAGTGTGAAGATCGGTCTCTATGCATAATAAAGTGATAATGAAAATGATCCTTTTGCTATGCTATTTAGGATAGTTTAGGATAGACAGGATTTATGACTGTGATTCTTGGAACATGTTGCTCTTTCAAAGCTACAGAGAGGGCAATTAGTTTAATATATTTCACTAGTATACAGTACTTCCTTAATGTAAGCATTAGAATTATTGTAGTTCAATATTAGATAATTTAGATGGGCAATAGCTTCAAGGCGTGTTTTGAGGAATCTGTCTGCTAGACAGAGACTCTAGAAAAGGAATTCAAATTGCAGTCTAACGAATTCCTCATATGACTCAGCTGGGGCATTTGGTTGATTCTTCTGTAGAGTAGTTGCTTTTGGAACTTTACTAATAATGTCAAACTTATCAGGAAATTCTTCTATAGTTTAAAAAGCAAAATGGAACTGTAAATAACAGTATTTTTGAAGTTATCTTACACTTTGTGTTCATGAGTTGCAATGGCAATGTGATTCCAAGCAATTTTGTAAGTTGTATAATCTATGAAAAGTTCTGATGATTGCCCCGCATAGCGTAGAGAAAATGAGTTTTCATAGTGTCACATTGGTGATCACACAAGTCTGCCATGAGAGAGTAACACAAGTTCAAAAACACCTACTGGCAGACATTACAGAGGGAGCATTTTGGCATGAGAAATAAACAGGCATTCAAGAACAGTTGACATCAGGAAGCAGATCATATTATTTCAATGCAAAATACCTTCTGCAAATGCAAGTCCAGAAGGATTATTGCACCTGGCAGATATATAAAAGTCGATACAAGGCTGATGTAGTCAGTTTGAGTGGGTAGTGAGTAGTAGTAAAAACAATGAGGTGTTTCAGGCTGACTGCGAGATCAACAAACTGTGGGACCTGCAGCAAAGGCAGTTTTTGTGTACAGCTTTGGTGTGTAGCTCCATTTTGGAGATGGGCGAGTGTGTAGGTCAAGAAGATTATAGCAGCACAGAGGATGCTACAGAGGCTTAAAAAAACATCATAGAGATGTTTTGAAGTGTTGCATTTGTGTAAAAGAAAGGCTGATTTTAAGTTAGCATTGAGATAATGATTTAGTGACAAATAAGAAGTTTTAAGGGGAACTGTCTTTAGTCACAATTTGTTTTGTCACTTTTGTCACAATACTGTTCCTACAGCAAATGTTACATTTTCATACAGTATGGTTGAAAATGAACTCTAGGGTATTCAGGGTAGTACTGTGCCTCCCTGATCAAATACATTTTATGCAGATTATTTAGAGAAATGTTTCTTCTCAAGTAAATAATGGGTACATTCCATAATGAAGTTCATAGCTGTACCAGTGAGACTTAAAGGATTAGGTGTGCTGCATGGAAAGCAAGCTTTGCTTAGTACAAGATAGCTTGTCACTAGTACAGTGAATGTAAGCATCCAATGACTATTACTGTAATACAATTGCTAAATGTTAATTCATGCTGGCTCCTTCATTATAAGTTTACTGTCATTATAAGCTACTTCAGTCTATAATTTAAGTTAATTGAAGGAAGTTAAGCTTGACTGTATCTACTTCAGTGTAATTTATTTAAATCTCCACCAGCATAATGCTTGTTAAGCTTCTATCTGTAGGTCAGCACCAAGAATAAATTTTGGAAGTCCTTTTCTAACATTATAACTCTCAATATAAATGAAACATAAGCATCATGATAATTGATGAGAATTACTAATATCAGTTGCCTCATCCACCATCATTATTGTGGAAAACTTATATGTTTACAGAATCAGCCAAATTTGCATTGTTAACATTCAGCTCAGCAATAAATAATAATATTTTGTGTTCTCTTACTAATATAATTGGCATTTATTGAAAGTAATATGTATGTTATATTTGTTTCATCTACTGTTGCCGTTGTAAATTTAAGTATAGAACATTCAAGTAAGCCATTTTCCATATTCTGACTGTGACGATGCAGTGATCTATCAGTGATATTGTCTTTATAATCAGGATTATACTTTTTTTTTTTTTTCAATTTCTGTCCACACTTCTCATTCTAAACTCATTCTTTCCTGTTAAAACATCCATGAATTCCTTAGAAATGTTTGACCCCATTTCTTAAATACTGCACTTTTTGGTAGGAAGTGAATTTAATCTGAGCAAAGTATTATAACATGCAAAATTGCAACTAAGATAAATTTAAATGTAAAATCAAAACTATGTTAATGAAACAATATTTTCTACTATGGAACTCTGTAGATAATGTGTTTTCACATTCTTCTTTTCCTTCTTTGGCTTCTCCTTCTTCATCTTCTCTCTTTCACTCTACATATGGTACTCATTTTTGGACATTTAAACTGTGTTATATATTACCAACTGCAGCTGCTGTATTAAGAAAATTAAATTTTTTAATTAGCTGATTTATTAGACGAGAAAAACCCCATTGATTTCTGTGATCAAAAACAGGTTCCTTATATGGCATGACTGCAAAATAAAATATAAACATTCTTTGTGTAAATAATTATACTGCATGTACAACATTTTACGCTGAAAAGATTTTTCTACATTATACCATTTTTATTCAAAATTTATGAGTAATTTTCATACATACCTACTCATGAATTTGTTTTCTTTAGCTTCACAATCAAGTGTGGTGAGTACTGAAGCCCGTCGTGCCACAGAACCAGCTACAGGAACCGTGTTTGGACGCCAGAGCTCTACCACTCAGAATGGAGAAGATACAGAGGACACCATGAAAAATCTAAGAAAAACATTTGCTGGTATATTTGGAGACATGTAGAGACCTTGTTACTAGCTAATAAGATTTTTATAATATGTATATATTGGTTTAAAGTTGTTCTTACAATGATGAGAGAGAGCTCAGGCTTATTATGTAGCTACTGGAATATAAGTATTAGCATTAATTAAATGAATGCAAAATAAATTATTACTTTGACATGTTCAGAATCCAAAAACAGAAAAACTAAGAGAAATTCATTGTTTGGTTAAACAGATGTAAAATTGAAGTAAGAATATGATCTTCAGATTCCCGCACACTGTGGATTGAGTAACAACGAGAAGGCAGACGTCCTAGCAAAAAAGGGACCAAAATTCAAAATAAGATGCAATTAAAAGTATTACCGAAATTATTTAAGCAAATCAGTAAGAAGAAAATGAATGATGATTATAAAACTAAATTAACCACAAATATCTTAAATTACAAAGGAGAAAATTCTTAAAAATTTAGAACTAATTTCTGAACTACCTTGAAAAACAGACATTGCCATAGCACAAAAGTGAATTGAGAAGATGTTGGCACACTGCTTCACTGACACTGTTTTTTCACAGGACATGTTTCAAGAGCTTTTCTCGTATCATCAGCTGGTACTCGACTCAAGGATTCGACACACACTTTGACATCTTCATGAACAATGTTCTTCATTTAATTAAAACAGGGAGTTAGGCATCAGAAGCTAACATTACACCCTGTAAACTTGCTATTACATTTCAAAATGTAAATAAAATCACTTATTGTTTTAGAATGGACAATAGAAAAATAAAGAATACCGAGTTTTGTTTCCCTGCAGAGAAAATTATTTGTAGAACTGTGTAAGAAACTTAATTCTGAACTGCAAAGTTTATAAGGATTTTAAATATTTAATCCACTAAATATTTATTTTCTACTTAACCTTGCTTGTTGGCACTCACAGCACCTTCAGAATTATGCATACATACTTAAATGTATATGGTTTAACATACCAATTTACTAAACTTTACATTTGTTGTATAAATATTCTATGGCATATGCATAACCAAAACTGAATTAGCTCTCTGATAAATATTAGCACACAAATATCACAGTGAAAGCACTGATCATGATTGTTTTCAAGAATAACACCAAACGTTATGGATACTGTGGTGTCAAATTTTGAATTCCAAAATCAGGTAACATCTGATGAAATTGTCAACAAATAATTCAAACAAATACAGCAGCAAATGAAAGATAAATGTGTGCATAATAAAGTAGCCTGTTCTTCACAAGTGTGTCTGTAATGTTGTCAATTTGAGTCTGCTTTATACAGAGAAAATTTACAGCACTGTTTGAATAATATAAAGAGTAACATTTTTTGGTAATTAAACTAACATCCCTCATATTATGTCACATGTGATAAAGTTCTTTCATTAAGGTGCTTTATTAATAACTGCCACAGTGCACAGTTAGTGGGATAACAGTCCCACAGTTAGTGGGATCTGGATTTGATAAGGATTTTGTGCCAGACATCAATAGACATGGATATACAAGTAACAGTAGAGTTAACAACCTCTAAACCTCTAAACCGGTTTCCAATGTGTTCTGCCTGTCCATGTCCTCTGTGCTCATCACCGGCTGCTGCTTTCATAGAAAGACATGGATAAAACCGTGCAACATTTTTGAATCTATTGTTAAAGACTTTACTTACCAGCTTTATGAAAGGAGATCCTGAAACTGGCCACCATTGTTCTTCATACATTTTTGGTACCTCTTGAGGAAAACTATCCAACACTTTCCTGGCAGATATATTGTTTTAATTCTTCCAGAATGTGTGGGTTTGTGTTGTACACTTTGCTTTAAGTTACCCCAAAGTAATTTTTCAGAGCAAGCGGCTCTTCCCAGTAGGCCAAATCCTGGTATCTAAACAGGCCCTCCTTTCAGATGGAAGTGGATACGCCACTTACGTGAGTGCCAATACCTTGGTTCGGCTGCTGGTGATCTAGCACATCATGCTACTAGCTCTGCAGGCTAGTACCTGGGACCTTTCAGGCATCCCTCAGACCCATCTGGGCAGCCAAGCCCGCCAGAAGTACCCAATACTCATGAGTGTCAGGAACCACTGCCCTGCTGAGTCCAGCAGGGGACTTAAGACATAAAATGTACAGGCAAAACCCATAATCCCTGGAAGAGTTAAAAACAATATCTTCCATGACATTGCCAGGCTTCTCAATGTGAATTATGGTATTAGTTACAGAAGCTATACACTCCTAAAGCTTGCTTTTTATAAAAGTAAGGTTGGCTTTGGGGGTAGTGCCCTGATACTAAGCTTAAATAGAGAAAGTAATAGGTTTTATATTGTTTGTATATTCCTAATGGAATCATTCGTACTACTGTTTCATGACACCACGAAATATCTTTCCTAATAAGAGAAAACCAAGAAGCTGAACGGAGCAACAACAGGTTATCAGTTTACAACACAATTATAGTATATACTATTCTACTAAGTTTTGAGTACTGTGAAGCAATATTTTCTTTATTTAACTAGTGTGAGTAAAGTCAGTTTTTTATTTTCTACATTACTGTTAGCAAAGTGAAACTGAACTCATGGAAATATTTGAAGGTTAACTGTATAAGAATTGAAAAGGACATTTACACAAAAAATAAATGGTTCTTGGATGTAAACTATTGTTTTCCATGCACTTTGTTTAGTAATGATAAGCATTACTCAGAAAAAGGTGTGGTGATTTAGTTTGGTCATGTGAAAACATTAAGGTACCTATATAAAAACCTGAAATTGATTATATAATTCAATAATATTTTAGTAAATTTTATGGTAACTCATCATTTGCCTCAGGAGAAGGTTGTACCTAGTTCCAGTTGGTGTGCAGTGAAAAGAAATCACAGTGCTATACATATTGCATCATATAACTGAGCATAATTTGAACCATTTCATTAATTCATCATTGGAAATCCCATTAAAGATAAAAAATGTCCTTAAAGTAATCCTCACACTGACCAGTGCATTCATACTTTAGCCACCATTGGATATAAGATATTTTCGGATATGTACTAGTTAATGAATGCATTGCCTAGGTTGTTTCAAGAATAAATACAATGGAATGACACATATTTGGTAAACAGAAAGGAGCTACATGATTCTAGCCTCAGCACTTTCTCATTCAGTTGTTAATTTTGCCACAGTAGGTTTACATGGTGAAATATCACTCTGGAAAAAGCCCAGAGCTCTGTGCCATGTGTGTTGTTGAATAAACATGATGCATTTCTCTTCTGACAATAGTCACTAGTGTTGTGTGATTCCAAGCAGCAATAAGCTTTGTTTCTTGTAGAAAGCATTAGCTGAAAAACGAATTAGTATAAAAACAAATCATATATTTCAATTGCAGCTGTTCAGTTCACTGCTTACACATAAAACATAGAAGTGACACATTTAGGTTTTACTTATTTTCTCCATTAAGTTTGCTATATAAATATTCTTATAGCTCTCTTAGTGACTTACATGGAGTTACATTTTATAATGGCAAAATGGTGCTATAAATAGGAAGTACCATTTCTCCTCAGATTACTGAAACTCAGTAAGTTAAATCAGTTACTTGTAGAACTTCTCTCTCAATATAGTAAGAGAGAAAGCAAGCACAGTGCAATACCTTCTAGGAAACATAATTCACTCAAGAGTATGATGTCAGAATTTATTTCATCTGCTTGAGGATAATTGAGGATAACTTACCTATAGTAACCTGTTTGGACATCTGGGAGCAAGTGTCGTATTCTGTATTTTTTAGAATCTTGTAATAGTGATCTGCTTTTTTTGATAACCTAATAACTGCGAGTTCTTTAAGCCATTTTTTATTAACTTTTATAAGTAAAATGCATGTTCCTATTTTGTGTGGTTTATTTCTTAATTGATTTTGGTGTTTCACTCAAAAATGTTCCATGAAAAGTGGAGTTTATACAAATTTCCAGTAAACTAAAAATAAACTGTGCTGTGCTTCTCATAATGAATTCATTTGGCACAATTTGAAATGATATTATAAAACAAGTTAAAAGTTATACACCAAAGCTCTATGGTGGTTAACTTTGATATTTTAATTCAAGTAAGATGCTCTCTAATGTGAGCTTATGCTTCTAGAATGTTTTAGAAAGTTACATGCATGAGATTCTGTTAGAAAGTTTTGCTGTTAATATGTAAGTATTTATAAAAGCATTTAGTTCCCTTACCAAACTTAATAAAAATGTTGCAGTAAGGTCATATGCAGCAATAACAGTTTACAGCAATATTTTCTGCATTTATTAATATAGTTTTTGAAGTCAACCGTTTGAAACTCTTGGCACATAAAATGGATATTAAGCTTAACATAAAGTAGTTTCACTTGTAAAAATTGTATCAATCTTATATTATTTTTCAAAGTCTACTTTCCTTATGAAACCCGTGGATTACATTCAAAACAGTGCTTTTCAATCAAATATGCACAACTTCCAGTATGTATTATTACACTACCTATGCGTCTAATTATTTATCAACAGTACCTCAAAGAAATCTGCTGTGTTTAAACTAAAATGTAAATTACTGAATACAATGAAAAACATTCTCTTGCTTTCTGAATAAATTATTTATTTTGAAATTAAATATGAGTAAAACATTGCATTTATGTTTACATCTTTATATGAAGAAGACAAATTCTAGATTACAAAAACTATCTTTAGTGTTACATACTTTTATTTGTGAGCAAGCACACATAGTTCTAAGTATTTTGAAAATCTCACACAAGAATTATAACAGAAATGCAACTTTAAATTTATTTGATTTGGGCAAAACACTGATTGTAAAAATAATTAATTTATTGGTAATATGAAAAACAGTCATAAGTACCATAAATTTGGAAATTATTTAATATATGATGTGAGTAGGATAAAATATTAGAAAGTAATTATAGAAAAATTAACATCTTTAGGAAAAGGGCATGAGCCTGCAGCCTCCTCAAAAATATAAACACATTGAATGTCATTGCACTAATGGGAATATTAAAATATTTATGGGTGCTGAAATATTGGTTGGTTTTAGATTTGTGTGTTTCATTATTACCGCATTGTAACTTCCTTTGCAATATTGTTTTCACATTGCCTGTTATTTCATTTTAGAAAAGACTCATTTTCATCATGAAGATTTAAATTATGTAAATCCAGGTCTGGAAATTTTGAAATGAAATTTATTTTTATGCTGGCTATTCTTATTCATCAAATATTATGCCTTGGTAAATGGCACAACTTCTGACAAATTGAGCTTCGGCAATTTGTCTTAAATGGGCAAATACTTATCATGTAGGTATATTAATAATTTATAACATTTTCTCTTCTTCTTAAATGAACATGGTGATTCAATTTGACATTATGCTCACTATGTAATAGTGCAATACCTTTGATATTTTGTATATTGCATTAATACACTTTTTATTGGTTCAGTAAGTTCTCTGTACAGAAGCATGGGTATACTTCATATCAGGAGAAAACATTCAGCCCTAAATTAACAAACTGTCCTCTTCATATGTATTTGCAAAATGTTTACCCTCATACACCTTTTAAAACCATTAAGATTTTCTTATGGGCATAGGTATTGGAGCAAGGTAACTAACGAGAATGTTTTTGAATTCATTTGTGAATAAAAGAAGAAAAGAATTGAAGATTCTGAGGTAACCTTATTTATTATGTTAAAGAATAATTAATGAATAATGTTAAATTTAAATCGTAGTCTTGAATGTTCACAAATAAAAATAATTTTCTCGGACTTGACAATATATTGGAATATGAGCATTTTAAGAAATTCTATATTTTATTGTGTGTCCTTTTCTTTTAACAGATTTTGGATATCTAGTGGACACACTCTTTTGTTAATTTTCTTCAAGCTTTATAATATTTATATTCATTATTCAATGACTCGGCATTGAATAAACATGTCTCCAAAACCTTAATACTAGTTATATTTCTGTGCAGTTGAAATCTTCTGAGTATGTAAAATGAAACAAGATGTGCTTTTCATATTGAACATATTCACTACCTATAAAAACTAGACATTATCATTTCATACATTGATGGATTCAATCTGTGTAATTTGTTAAATAATTAATGACAAAGACCATATTTTTGTATAATATTATAAGTTTGACATAGGCTAATATTTGTAAATACTTAAGTCCAGAAGGACCAAAAGAAACCTGAGTTAATATTTTCCCATTCTTGCAAGAGGATTTTCTTTAAATATACTTTAGATCTTTATGATATTTTCTGAATCAGTCTTCAGGTTCCTTCCACATTTGTCCAATTCATTGCAGTCTACAGTGTTTGTAAGGTATGGGATGCATTGTGCACTCTTCACAACATGTTCTGATGTGTGCTTAAGAAGTACTTTCTAAAGCCTAATTTCTTAGCACTGTTCTTCAGACTGTTTTGCAATATGCTCTTATACTGAACCATCCATATTGCAAACTATAAATACATGGTTTCCAATAACAATAGAAGTCAGTATTAAATTTGACCATATCTGACTACACTATGTTATCCCAGAAACTCAAAACCTTTGGTTACATGTCTGTTTGCAAACTGCAGATGCCTTTCCTGTTTAACCTTACTAACAAATTGCTTTCTTTTGTGAGTGTTAGAATTGTATCTAATTCTATTCAGAATCCTCTGAACAGTCCTAACATGAATTTGCTTACTGAGCATTTGAGCAGTGAACTACGTAGAAACCACTGGATTGTTTTTCACTTGTCCCAATGTTGTCCTTTGTTTCCTTTGGCTCAACTTTGATGGCTTTCCAGTTCTGGATTTATTCAGTACTGTGTACAATGTTGGACATTGTTGTTTGGATTTTGTTAACTGTATCTGCATTTTCTGCATAAGGTTTACTTTTATGCAATAGCTGTACAACAATGTTTGCCAACGTCCAGTTTTGTTTCCATTCCTTTGCATTCCATTTTGACTGGAATTACCACCCAGTGGGATAAAGACAGTACTCACTGTCCTTTGATTGAAAATGGAATTAGCAGGGAATGATAAAATCCATGGGAGATATCTATCCATAAATATCATTACTAATTAAGAGGAGTATACCTACACTTAGGTCCCATGTTCTGACAGGAATCCTTCACGTGAGGAACAATGGAATGTTCTTTGTTGAAGGAAAACATTTTAAAATAGCCTTCAGATAACTGTAGGGTAGAAACAAACAACTCTCCCCTTAAATATCTTTGTATGCAGCTGTATACAAAAACCTGTCACATTGGAAATGCAAAGCCACAACAAAACAAAATATATGTTCCGGAAGTATTCATGAGCTACATTTATGGTTGGTTATTTTACAGAGATGTTAGTTCATATTTCTCTATCACAAATGACCCAATTTTAATCACCTAAATGGAATACACAGATATAGCCAGTTTGCAAACATATTTTTATTTTGGGTATTTGTATTTCTAACTCAAAGATAAGTTACATGAATTATTGTTTGCAAACACATAATCTACAATGGTTAGGACCACAAAAAATTTAGCAAATAATTAAAAAAAGGAAAATCAGAAGTGCTGCTGGTCAAAATGATTATTAGTTCCAACGTAGATAATTAATTCTGGTGCTTCCTACTAAGATAAATACATATTTATGAAACAAACACAATATATGCTAGTAAAAATAATTAAAATGGAAAATAAAATGTATTCTCAGCAATTCTGTTCAGAATATGCCAAGAATATGCAATCTTTGGTGAAACATTAAGATCTTTGATATCTTTTAGACTAAAACCAACAAATCCAAGAAATAATAATATATTTATTTATATTTACACTTGTCATTACCTAAACTTTTATATTTATTCATATATATATATATCTATATTTTACAAGGTTAGAGCAGTGCAAGAAAACATATTAATAATAATAATAACTGCAGCTGCAAAATCCCTTATTTTCTTCATTTTCTTCATTATTCAGTAACTTGGCACTGAATAAACACATCTCCAAAAATTTAATACTAGTTACGCTTACTTTTAAATTTATGCAAATGAAACCTTTCTTAGTACATAAAATGAAACAAGATGTCCTTGTCATATTGAACATATTTACTACCTATAAAAATTAGACATAGTCATTTCATATATTGATGGATTCAATCTGTGTAATTTGTTAAAAAAGTAATGACAAAAAGCATATTTTTATATATTATAATAAGTTTGACATAAGCTGGTGGTTATAAATACTTAAGTCCAAAAGAACCTTGATGAAGCAACTGTTCCTGAGATGTTAATTATAAAACATATAATTTAAGAAAACAAAATACCTATTTTATAAGAAAGCTGGAAAACAGCATGTTACTAAGTACCTAACAAATACTATATTTTTGCTTTCCTTGAAATTACTGGTTGAGATTAAAGAAAAATACTTTTTCTTCTTATTTGTGTATATGTTAAGTTTGAAGAAAAATCTATTATTAAATAACAATCTGTTTACAGCATACAATTGATTTATCTGTATACTGTTATAAAGAGGAATTGCTGTATATATTTCAAATGCCGCTTGAAAAGTTAACACTGTGTATTATTTTAGATTAACTATCTTGGACATGCTCTGGGACTTCAAGAAGCTCATACTGAAGGAAAGCAAAGCATTTGCTAAGCTCTGAGTAGTTTCTTTTTGTATTTCTTTTAGTATGAGCTTCAGAAAAATCATGCCAGTTGTTCTTTTCAAAAGATCAATTATGAAATTATGCCTTACAGAACATCTAACATGAAATTAGATTCACATTATGAATGTTTAATTTCTGAACCCAAAACAAAGAAAATTTGACTTAACAATATTATATAAATTGATCATCAGCACAGATTCAAGGCTTTTATAATATATTGAACATGCTTCTCTAAAGATTGTAATATTTTGAGGCTCTTAGATGCAATGTATTGAATATTTGATAACATATCTATATTTTAATTTGCTTATATTAATTTTTGACTATCACATACAGCACCTAGAATACATACAAGACTAACATTTTTTAACATGAGCTGAGTTAATATAGCATTAGCATTTTATTTTATTTGATTTTCACCTTTTTTGTGGGAAAATTATATTTGAATTTTTAAGGAAACTAATACTTCAACTTCTTTGTCAATTGCCATATATGGAATTATCAATATGTTTTGTTTTGAAAATCTGTATATTGAGAAAATATATTTTGCACATATAGGCAGGCCTCCCACTTGGGTGTTGCCATTCCAGCCCTATTCCCTTAATTGTCTTTGGGGATTATTTTTAGTACAGGGATATAATAAAAGGGTTCGTTAGCAAAGGCAACACATAGCCCTGAACCAGCACAGAACTGCAAGAAAGCAAAGATTCTTGTAAAGAGGTAGACATTTTTAAACAATTATGATTAGTAGTTTTTATATGAGGTTTCTGATAGGCTGAATTCCAACTAATTTCACTATTTTAATTGAATTTAGAAATTAAGTCATCGTTGGCTGTTGCTGGGCTAATCATGGTGTTTTAAACTGATGTGATGTATAAAAATGATTTTAATCATAAATAATGTCATGAATGGCAAGTTTATCATAACGTTGGAGAAGACCAGAAGGCCAAATGTACAGAATGTACAGTACAGAGGGTCTGGTAATGGAAACAGACAACACTCGGCTGCACTCCATTAGTCATTGTAAACTTTTGATAAAGTTAAAAATGCCTAATAGGGAAGACAAAGCTAAATTATTACTAGTAACATTATAATAGTTAACACTTCATTGTGAAGTTCTCAAGAACAAAAGCTTGCCAATATGTGTTAACTACAGTGTTTTTAGTTATGTACAATCAATAGTGTTATTTATCACTTTGATTATAATTTACTGAATTGAATTAAATATTTTATTGAAGCATTTTATTGATCATTTAGTTTAAATTGATTTCTGTCTGCAAACTGGACACTGTTGATGCTCTAAGCAAACGGCTATGCTTATCTCCGTCATCAACTAAAGTGGAAATCACTGTTTTCTACAGGATTATGCCCTGTCATAGGTGGTTTCTTCTCTGACATAAATAGGCTATTTATGTTGTTGATCAAAGGAATAGCTAGTATCTAAACATTCTTAGGTACTTCTTACAATTTAAAAAAATATAGCACTTATATGTTTTGCAATGTAAAATTATGCTTCATTGTAATGAACATTATGTGTGCTCCTATACCTACATTGCCTTTGCTGTTGGTCACTTATATATCTTTAGAACATGCATATGTTTCAATCATTCAGTTATTTTTATTCTAGTACGTTGAAAGCAATACAGGATATACCTGCCAGTATATTTTAATGTACTTGACCTATAGTACATATAACTGAATTGAGAAAAATTGTCTTTATTTTCAAGTTTGTTTTCTATTTTTTTTATTTGTTTATTTCTAAACTCAGTAGGAATGTTAATAAATTCAAACATTAATTAGAAGGTGTTTATAAATTGTTGGTAAATTTAAATTTAATGCTGCAATAACAATTTATATTTAAAATTGCAAAATATTAAAGATAGCTACTTTAAATTATTTTTAATGCTTGTTACATGTACAATAAATTGAACTGTTTTGAAAATATATAAAAATGCTATTTTTAAGAAGATTGCTTAGTGATGTACCTATATCTAAATTGCTAAATATAGTAACAGTGTTTATGTTAAAATAACCCTATATTTCATGATAAAATAGAAAGCTTCTAAACATGTTTAAACTTAAATTTATTATCTTTCTAAATATTTTTATCCATGAAATTAGCAGAAATTTGCACAATCTCACACTGAAGTTCGTACTTAAGAACCCACTTTATATAGGCATTCGCTTTCCATATTTGTGTGAGTTTTAGTTCTCTTAAAGTGAAAAAAATTTAAGTCTGATGGAAATATGATTTGCATTGAATATGTTGCTGAGTTTTATCTAATAAAATTATTAAAATACAAAACAAGGGAAGGAGCCTACATATTTCCTAATCCAAGCAAGATACAAAAGAGTCATTAGGGCCATTAAGGCATTATCATTATACTAGACATCAGTGACATTCAACACATCTTTCGGAAAGCTAGTACAATAAGGCACCTACCTAATCCATTATTATAAACATTTCCCTTTTATTTCTTCATTATATATCTCTTTGAAACTTTATGAATCATATTTATCACACTTTACCCCTACTGGCAGTGCATGAATTTCCTCATATTTCTTAATCATATTTAGGACTGGACTGTGCAGCGGGCTTCTGTCTGTGAAGTGAATGTTAATTTACACTGCATAAAATTGCAACATCTTCAGCATGCATCAAAAAGGATGTGAACCAGAAATTTATCAATATTAACCAATATTGCTTATGTCTGATGTAATTAAATGGATAAGGTTATGTTGGGCATAAGGTAATTTTACTGGTGCATATGGTGGTAAAAAGCAAGTGCTTACATTTAACAGGCAGAATAGATTTTTGAGAATCTGCTTATCAACTATGTGTAACAGAAGGTCACAGAATTTGCAGAACACAAAATAATTAATATATTTTAGTTTCCAATTGTTTGTCCAAGAAGCTTAAGGAACTGTTTAATAAAATAATAAACATTCTGCTGGTATGGCCATTAGAATTAAAGGCAGAGTATAAATGTAACAAAAAATATATTTTATGCTGTTTACACTTTCATTACTAACATCAGCATTTTACATTTTGTATGCAATTACAACCTTACAATATATTTGGAATGAAAATAAAACATAATATTTTTATTTAATGACAGCTCTTTTCTAGATAATATTCAATAGTTCTCAGTTATATTACTTTAACATAAATACACTAAGTGGATTTTACAGCCCCTTTATAAAATGTGGTAATGAGACTCTATATGTCCTTGGGTTACTTATGTGCTTTTTTGGGGTAGGTTTCTGCTAATATATAAATCAGAATAGATACTATTAGCTCTTTTTCACAAAATATGCTGATTGTTAGTACAAGTTTTAACCTTTTAAAGCTCCTTAACTCATTTCAGTAGTCATCTCAGCATGCCAGGGTTCCTCAGGTCTGAAACACCAAAATGTTACCAATGTTTCTTACCAATTAACTTAGATGCTTTATTCATTCATTCAGTAATATTAATGCTCTTTTCTAATTTTGCATCAATGTTTGATACTATATGAAAGAGGAAATAATTTATAGTATCAAATGAAAGAATAAAAGCAAATAACTTCTATAAACAATAATCTTATAAATATATATTTCTATTTACAAAGGAATCCCACAGAAACAAAGCAAACGGGTAACAGCTATATGCAAAAAGGTTTATTAAATCAATAAGAAATTCACTGAATGGAGATTGGACTGACTGTTTCAGTCAGTGAAGAATGGAGAACTTTGCATATACCATACAGCTATGCTTTCAATAACTTTTAATGTTGTTACTATTAGGTGAAAAAGGGCCTGTTGCATTTTCAAAACGAGTTATTAATAGTGTGAGTACAAAATTTCCATTCTAGCACTTTTACATGTAAAGTAGAAATACTTTAAACAGTTTTATAAAAGGCCTTCTGTTTTGGACAATAGCTATGAACTCTATAATTTTAGAGACTTTTTATGCTGGTAAGCCTCTGTAATGTATTCTTAAATGTGACTGTTGGAGGAATGCTTAATTCATGAAAATGAATTGTTTTTACTTTAAATGAGTAAACTTTCCTTTGAAGAACAGGGGATACAAGTAAATTTAAGTTTATGTAATGGAAAGTTTAAGAAATGGATTGATTTTAATCAGATTCTCTAATAAAGCAGAATAGAACACTTTTATAGATAAATTATTGTTATAACATTTCCTGTGTATGTAACTTCTCTTTCAGTAGCTCAAATGTTATCACAACAGCATGGCAAGTGCCTAAAAAGGTGTATTTTGTTGCTTTAACAACAATTTTTAAAATACATATATACTGAAGTTTTATTATTTGTGGAGTAAGAATGAGTGGAAAATGAGGTTATAGAGATTGAAAGACACTACATAAAAATTGCCTTTCTTGGCTTTGAAGTAGGAAAATATTTATTACAATATCCATTGCTGTTCAATTTGTCTTATTAACTGTGTCATTTATACATATAAAAGGTACCCAATGTAAAGAATGAAGTGCCAGTAGAGCTAAACTTTAAAAACATTATGTTGTACTTTTATAATGATATTTTATTAAGTTTATACAATTTAAAGATAAAGGACAAGAGAATCATTAACTGGCAGTTTATTCTGTAAGTTTCTTAAGAATAGATGTTTCATGGAATTCTGTAATTGTATATAACATTACCAGGATTACTATTCAATACCCATATATGCATATATATGTAAGTGTTAATATGTGATATTTACTTCCAGGATAATATTGATACTACACAATAATCTTATATACCAGCCTTTGAATATTTTCCAAGCTAATGATCCTCAGCCTTCTCCTAGTCTCATATCATATTAAACAATATAAATAATGAGTATATTGTGACATTTTATGTACCTTAAACCTTGTTGTAATCGTAAACTTTCATGCAGACCACAAAAACGTAAGACATAGACTGATCTCTTTCAATTTATGTCACCTTCTTAATTATCCCTCTTTTTATAAACAAATAATTATTTGACACCTCCAGTGTCAACACAAGGTTAAGAAAAGAGGAAGTATAGGTAATATAAAGGCTAGCAGAAATGCATGGAGTATTATTTTTTACCAATAAAAATAAACTATGCACCACAGAGATTAACTTTCTGAAATCCAATTTAACAATCTTTATAACGAAAATGGAAAACAGAATATGTAAAGCTCTACAAATCTAAATCTATGTTCTAACATGGGGCAGTGAAAAAATGTTATTATAAGTATAGGTATAAAAATGTATAGAATTTGTAAGTTTAACATAATTGTTACCAATATCAAGAAACAGATGTGCAGTGTCCCTTTATGTGGCAATTATTCCTTCAGCAGAAGTAACATTGAGTCATGCAAGTGTACTGTGAATGCTAAGAGAAGGCTACAGCTGTTTTCAGTTTCTTTTGTAACAAAACTTAATCATTCATAAATCAACAAAGCTAGTTTTTTGAGATAATGGTCAACTGCGAAAGCAATACTTCAATTTGAAATACTTATCCCTCTCAAAAGATACATTGTGCATAGAACTTTCCCAGAGGGCTAATATTGCACCTGAGCTTGCTAGAGTGTCTGAACTAAAAGGATGCTCATTTAAAGTGAATGACATGAGAGCAGTTTCTTCACTTTAAGTTCAAATATGGTGATTATTGTTATTTATTCAGAAAAATGTACAGGAAGGTAGGTATTCATGTGAATTATCAATTTCACATTTAATTAAGAGACATCTTGACTTATTCTTAGTTGTATAATTATAGCTACCTATATACCATGGTTACCTTGATACTATCATATATTGATATCTGGATACTCAGTGGTATCGAAGTATATCTAGTACTTTGAGATAAACCTTTGATACCTTTCTTATACTTCTAAATTTTTAAGTTTTGTATTATTGAAGGTTGTTGCATTTAGCTTTATGCTCGATAAGGAAAGAAAGGAGTCAAAACTTCACATTGTTGCCTTGCACATGTCTCTAAGGAGTTGCTAGACTAACCAAAGTTCTTGATAAACCTTGTCTACATCTCCTCAGAGTGAAGTAATATAAAATTCCTGTATAGAACATAAATAGGAATAATAACATTAATAAAATATGGAGGTACTTGATATAAATATATATAAAATAATATACAAAAAATTCTAAAAGTATTAGAGTAGCATGTGAAATAAACAGAAAAACATTTTAATATTATGGTAAGTCAAACAATATAATGTAAATAAAGAAGCATGTTATATTCACAGTGACTGAAATTGAAAAAGTAATCTACTGAAAAAGTAATGTAGAGTTTCCAATTGCTCTTCAAATATACCATTATGTCTGAAAATGATTATCAAAAATAGAATTGATAACATGCTTTTATATACCAAAAATGGTTAATAATAACATTTTTCAATAAACAAGATATACCTACTTTGCAGCTTCTTATAGAGTGAGTGTTTAGTATAAAGTACCAAGGAATAGTGATATCATCCTATCACAAATAAAATACAAATGAAAGTTTAGTAAGTGGAACAAAATGAGGGAACGTCTTATCATTGGTAATAGTAGTATAGTCTGGTGCAGAGAAATGTGTCAGTATAACGAACAGCTGTTGGTAGATGATGGATACCATTCCTTTGCCATGACTACACCTTCAAACTCCTGTGAGTTATAGCAAAGCTGGATAGATAAATGTACTCACCCTTTGTTTGCAATGGCAGAGAAAAACCAGAGCTAAGACACTTTCAGATGTATTAGAAAATATAATTCAGAATGTGTCTTATCATAATTATATTTATTATACATATATATGTTGGAGCTATCAAACCACTTGTAACTATACTGCTTGACAGTATTCCAAGATGTACTAAATAAATTTTGGGTACTAAATGTACTAAATAAATGCTGGGTGCAATGTAAACTCAACCAGATACAAAGGGGCTTTGTACTCAGAATCATCAAGGGATATAGAACGATTTCCTCAGATGCTGCACTTCTAATCGCAGGCATTGAACCTTTATATTTATTGGCAATCTTAAGTACAATGATATATAACATAAGGAAAGGTTATCAGGGGTCCTTACAACTTCCTGAATGTGACTTTCATCCAAGATCTCATTTCTTGGAAGCTGGACATCCTTCTGTATTTCACAATATTGTCAACGAGAATAACAGCAAGGACTGCAACATCTACATAGATGGCTCACGATATTCTGATCATCCAGAGAATCCACTCGCGCTTTTGTGGTGTTTGATAAAAGCAATGTGGAGTTGCTTTAGAGAGGATATAGATTTACACCTAATTGCTCTATATTACAGGCCGAATTTTCTGCACTGAATCAAGCAGTGAAGTGGTGCCACAGTAATGACTCTGGCGCATATATACAGTGATTTCCCAGGCATCTGTCAGTTTTATCAGGGATAAATATACTACATATTCACTTTCTACCAAAATAAGGAACGATATTATAACAAACACCAATCATGTGTGTATTACATGCGTTAGAAGCCATACAGGTATACATGGCAATGAGAGGGCAGATGAAATTGCTAAATGCTGTGCATTATCGCTAAAGGAATTCAGTTTTAAAGAAACTACAATCACATTTGTTAAAACAGCACTAAATAAAGAAATTTTTTAAAATAATGGAAAAGCTCATTTTTGCACCCTTTTTTGGAGAAAGGGAATGAGAGATAAAGAAAGTTTATCTGTTTTATTGAAAGTCCTTTACCTCAAACTCCACAGTACCCATATTTATTTAGAATCATGCAATTACATTACATAAGCTTAATATGCATAAAATAAAGCATACTGTTTTTTAAATAGAGAAACTTAAGGTTAAAAATCCATAAACCATTATGGACCTAAATTAAGCTAACATTCCAGAAGTTTATCTGAAGCCCCCTTTCCTTATAACAATATCCAATCTTTGTAGTTCTGAATTAATTAATTTTTCGACATGTTCCCTTAAAGTTATAAGTTTGTCCCAGAAAATTTTCACCGTCTCCTAATGCTGGTTTCTTGAGTAAAGTCTGTTATCATCAATGGCTCTGTTCATTTGATTTTGCTCTCTGTCCACACCTTTTCTATGGGAGTCCCCTATCTGGGCTCTTAGACACCCAAGGAGCAAGCAAGCTGAGCATATGTTCATGATTTGCAAACCATTGTTGATAAAGTTGCAAACCATTGTTGATAAAGTTGCAAACCATTGCTGCAAAATTTTGAAAAGCATTTTGTAGACAAAATGCACAGATAATAGTTGAAGCAAATATTGTCTGTAGATCAAAGTTTTGGGGAAGTGAAGACGAATGATGGCTGGTAGATAAAATATATAAATCGTTTTGTAAACAGATCTTGGATTAACTTATACCATTGCTGCTCCAGCAGTAGTAGAATTATGGAAAGTAAATAGTAAAGGTATGACTGTGGGAAGGTCACTTTTTTTTTTAATTTATGTCTCCAACATTAAGTCATATCGGACATTGAATGGAATGGGTGAAATGTTGCTCAAATGAGCCCGGGGTCAATAGAGCTTAGAGTTACCCGACAGGATAAGGGAAAACCCCGGAAAAATCCTTATCCACATAACTCACCCTGACCGAGATTCGAAATCGGGACCTCTTGAACTGGAAAGGTCACTGAACTGAAATACTGAATAAGAGTATTGAAGGAACATAATATACCAAAACATAGTTTAGTAATACAAGAGAAAACTAGCTCAGAGGAGCTGCGCTCAGGGCATGGAAAGATAACTCAGAGACTTTTTGGAAAGAAATAAGAAATAGAGTGGATGGTATAGAGAAACTAGAAATACTTAAATCTTAGAGACAAATAAAGTTAATTATTGTACAGTCAAATGAGTAGAGACAGGAGTGGAGAGAAATATGTAGATGTATGTAATAGGCCAGGGAGAGAAGGGTAAACCAGGCCTCGATTGAGTGTTCAAAAATAAAGGGAGGCAGGAAGGTAATAAGTCCAGATAAATATCTATTCAGTGGGAGAGCTTATAAGGAATTATATATTAGAATGTGAAAAAAACAAGGTTGTGGAAGGAGCATTGTGTACCTAATAAATGAGAGAATGAAACCACAGAAATTATAAAATATAAAGATAATGAAGTTAAAGAAGGATATATAATTATTAGGGAGAATTTATGTGAAAAGCAAAGAAAAATGGCATGCAAAATAGTTAAAAGGGTCCATGATCTAAGTTAAGATCCACAATCCACAGGGAACAAGTATCAAGGTAACAAGTTATCTCTTAATCCACATGCATTCGTATGTGGATTAAGAGATAGAATTGGAGCTGGGAAGAGATGTATAAGAATATTGTAAGAATGTAACATATTAAAAAGAAATAAATACAACTAAAAAATTGTATCTATCTACCAATTAATTATGCTGTTGCAAGTTAAAATATTTCAAACTGCAGAAAGAAAGTTGAGTAGATTAGTATGGCCTTTAATTACATATAATATAGTTTTAACCATGATTTGAAGCATTCCTGATGGTGATATGAAAAATATTTTCTTGGAATATCATGAATTCTGCAAAGATTTCTGAATTTTCAATATGGTTAGTTTCAAGGGTATAGTTAACTGGAAGAATAAGGTTAAACTTGTATAAGTAAATTTTTGTGCTAATTACACATTTTATGTAATGCAAAATGAAGCATAATTAGGAGAAAACTTAATTAAGTACTCTGTACCTATAGTTATTCTGACACATGCTCATTGCCCCTGATTAGAAACAAAGTTAAGCACTACATCATTGTATCCAAGGTTTTTGTCATAATGTATGTGAATGTTGAATAACTGCAATTAAAGTTCTATGATATTCAACGACAAGTTCAATTAGCTATTAGTGTGAATTTTAATGATTGCTATTACATTACGATTTACATAAAATAAATGTAATTGTTGACTATAGACATTTTACAATAACATGATTAGTTATTGCTGTTGATACGAAGTGTTAAAAAGTATATTGCTATTGGTGTAATTGTGCACAGCTGAACCGCATTGTTGCCTGGGAATATGTATGCCTTGAATGGAACAATACTGATATAAAATGGGTGTTTATTACTTATTATATGATTGTATGTGTGTGAGTTTGATATGTTTACTTGTCTAATTTATATAGACTTGATAAATATTAAAAATAGAATTCAGTATATTTACTGATCTACAATGTTGTCTGTTAAAAGTTCCCAGTGATTTACCCCCCGACCCAAATTCAGTTTATCATTCAAAGTAGCAAAAGCAACAGAGTGTGAACAACCATAGTGCAAAAATGAATCTGAAGGCATGGAAACTGCATTTGAAAATTAAGTATTATAACAACTTTTTAATGTACTGAAAAATACATATGCAAAACTAATTTTGCATTAAAAATGCCAATTAATAACCCATTCATTTCCTTATGCAGATATGCATAAGGAAAATGCACTTGAATATACAAGTGCACTTATATTTGCAAAAGCTGCAGTTATTTAAATGTAATGCTCTTCCCATGCTTTCACATCTTCTATAAAGTGGAGAAATTAATACTAATGTGTCTATTAGAAAAAATTAGATTTTTTATCTCATTGTGGAATAGACGAAATTTTATAAATTTGCTTCGCAGCAAAATTTGAATAACAGGTAAATTTTAAATGTCAAGTACATTTGAAAACTGCCATGTCATTGTCAATGAAAAAAAGATCTACTAAGGTTTATTCACATACCTGAACAAACGGTGATAAAAATGCCTGTCACTGCCTCACATCAGTAGTGTGTATTGTTTAGGTTTAATTGTTTCCTTTAAACTGCTATAGAGAGTATTTTGCTGAATTACAGCTAACTTACGAAAAGAAACAATATATACTTAAAATGATTATTAGTTCAGTAATATGTTGATATGCACAGATAGCAGAAAATAAATTAAAATGATTTGGGTTATCAGAAATTGTTTTATTTAAAAGCAATTAAGGTATTCAGTTGACCCTATTAAATGAATGATATTTTTGTATCTACCTATAGTATAATTTTAGCAATTTTAATACTGAGTATCTATTAATAAGTACTGAGATGATATTTTATCCCTGAAAGATTGTTTTGAATTCCCTAGGTATTTTTGGGTCGTACATGAATCATATTTGGACCATATATCCATTCACTTCTTTATTGAGAGCTTACTTGAACTATGGATATTATAAATCTACCCTTTACCACTCTTTAGCAATCTCTTCATATCAATTTAAAAATATCACATATTCACATACTCTTTTATGATGACAATGAATTCCCCTAATTTCATGTCACTAATCCTATTTTTAAAACTGAATTTATGAAACACTTCTGCATTCCTTTCCCCTCTTCTTTCATCTGGAGCCTTAAAGTTGGCAGCTGGTTCTGAAGTCAGACAGAAAGGTAAAATAGGAAACTGTGAGGGAATATGCATCTTCAGTAAGTTTAGGCAATTGTTCTTCCATCACTTTGTGTGGTGTAAATTCCTTCAATACATGCTGTATGGGAAAACATTTAATACATACCACAGTAGCAACATCTGGTTCATAATTGAGGAGAGTTTTTTCAAAACTTTATAAATGCAAAATTTTCAAAACTGAGTTAGGCATAGTAGTGGCATAATGTTGACCTTCTAAACCAATCTCTGAACCTAGTTTTAGCAAAAATCATATAATTCTGCATACATAAGCACTTAAAATTACTAGGATTTAGCAAAAGCCTATATATATAAAAATTACTCACAAAGTGTCATAGTTGAATTTCCTTAACACACAGTTGGATATAATGGACTAGATTGATGCATTAGATTGCTATACATTATGTTCCTCATTATTGTAACAATATTTACTGCAGGAAACACTGATGGAAACAGACTTAATTGTAGTCAGATCAGCTATAACTAATTTCAGTCAGGTATTCACCTAATACTTTTTGTATTAGTGTGTGAAGCACTGCAAGCTAAATAAAAATGATTCTGAAAACAGAGCACAAGTCAAAGAATGTTCCAGAGCGAGGAAATCATGATTCATGAAGACATTATCTCGAACTGAAATGGAAATTAAAAGATGTAAAGTGAAATTTGTTATTAACCCTTGTGTACTCACGTGGGCTATATAATTTATTTTTGCAAGTTTGTGTCTCCTTCTGCTGTTATGATGGTGGGGGTGTTGGTGCTTCTTGATGCAATGTGTTCTCAGTGCTCATTTGGCTATAATGTATTTTAATGAGATAGTATTTTTGGTATTTGTGATTAAACTCAGTTGCGCACAGCTGAGCTACATATGTAGCCCACATAACCATTAAGGTAACGTTTGCTGAAATGGCTACTAAGAGAAAGGATTGTTGTTAAGATGATTTACTAATTACACAGTGGCTAAATGAAGCTCTAAATGGAAGTAGTGAAAGGGACATTGAACTTGACAGTGTTGGAGAAGGGGATCATGTTTCACCAGATGTGCAATACTCAGACACAGAGGAAGCCAGTGATGGAAATGAATCAAGTGATGAAGCAACGGATGGTGAACTCACATCAGTGAGATCAATGAAATGTGTAATTTTTCTGCAAATCAGAAGTACACGGAAATCAAGTAACGCTTGTTTCTTAAGACAATATCCTGGGAGCTCATAAAGCCTAAAATAGCAACAAGAGAAGAACTGAACACTATGTAAATCTCACTAAGAAAGCAATCATTCGCAGAACACAAGTCACACTGCTCGACAACAAGGTAGGGAGTTGCTACTTATGTGGAAGAAGCAAGGATAATTTGCCAGGAAGAGTTGCAGCATGGGTCAAAGAAAGGTTTGAAATAATCATTCCAAAGCGGTCTGTAAAGAGTGTCTACAAGAAGAATTGTAAACCAAATAGGAATTTGGTGCTTGTGTCTAATTTTGAGACTATTACTGGACCTTCATACAGTGATTGTTGATGCAATATAAACATTTAATACACTCTGTATCAGATATTGTTATTTTCACTGTTACTAACTTGCTTAATATGATTCAGGAATGTAAAGAAACACTTTAAATGAGTTTAGCATATATTTTAGACTAAACATAGTATAATTTAATTTAATATCAAATTATCTTGAAACAGTTCATATAACTCAATTTGAATGTAAGTAAACACAATAAAGAAGCACAGGAATATTCCGTAAGGTTATGAAAACAATTATAAACAATGCATATTAAGTAAATTTTATACTTGCTACATATAGCCCACGCGACCACTCACATCACAAAGCATCACGCAACTACTCGAAGGTTAAATGCACTCATAGGCTTCAGGTTTCATATTCAAAAGCTAAAGAGGAATGCAAAGCTGCTTGACTTTACTATGATGATATTACCCAGTTCCAAAATCATATGAATAAACCAGACCAGGATACGTTTCTGTTAAAATATTTTAATATTTCTTACCTCACTGCAGAGTAGTGAGCACCAAGAATGCCAAACAGAAGAAAATAGTGAGATTGAAATATAGCATTACAAAACAGAAATGTTGAAACAATGCCTGTTTGCACTGCCACGTTTAAGGGAGTTTCTGGCATGTCAAAGGATAGATTATACTATCTAACAAGCGGGTTTAATGAATGTTGCCAAAAAAAAAAAAAAAAAAAAAAAAAATCTTCAATGAAAGAATCTTCAGCTATATATGTGAGTTTAGATTACCTGTGAGTGCTAAGAAACTTGAGGTCACTAAATGTCTCATTTGAAAATTGTTAATTTTACAAGATCCTGGTTATTGCCTACTTTTTCTGGAAGATATGAAAAGCACCACTAAAAATTAAGATGTCCAAATGCAAAACATGTACTGCTGAATGTTAAAATTTAAAAGGAATCTCTTGTATTAGTTATCCATTATTATTTACTTATTGTATGTCTTCTGCAAAGTTTTCCTGCAAACCTAAATTTTTCTATCTTCTTCATGTCAATTAAAATAAACATTTGCAAATATAGCTGCATTCCACAATTTGCTGTATCTATAAAGACAATTCTGGAGATTAAATGTTAATCAAATGTTTCAAGTGGGTCACATATGCTACCCTTGAAATTTCATACTCTTTCCATTACATGAACCACTTCAAAGTGTTGAGCAATTCAAACGAATAACAGTGGCTATATCCAATAATATTGGATATATACAAAATATCTATGCAGCAAAGAAGCTGATCAAAATAAACTGTGGTTCCATAGAAGTTCACATATATTGTGCAAAAAGTTTTCATTTATCTCTTATGGTATGCCACTTGTATAAAACTAAACAGAATGCATTCAAAACGAAGAGGACTGCTCTGGCTGTTCCCAGAAAATTCGTGATGCATATATATATAAAAATTTATTTATTTATTTATTTATTTATTTATTTATTTATTTATTTATTTATTTATTTATTTATTTATTTATTTATTTATTTATTTATTTATTTATTTATTTATTTATTTATTTATTTATTTATTTATGTATTTATTTATTTATTTATTTATTTATTTATTTATTTATTTATTTATTTGTCATGTAAGTGTTTTAAATAAATATATAATTTTGAATAATTAAAGTTAATAAAAAGCTTCATAAAAGCCTAGTTTGAGATGGTATGATTTTCTTAAAAGTCTTTATGCTGACTCCCTGAAAGGTCCTGAAATCTGTGGTAAAGCATGCAATGAAATGCAAGAAGGGCTACTTCCCCGAGGATTTCAGGAGAAAAAGATGAATAATACAAAATCCATGCCAAACAATATTTTATTTGCTCTGGATATATTTTCAACATTTATTCGCTAATGTACGCAATGCTGCAGGCAGCTGTTGCTTACTGCTTGAGTGACGAGTTCCATGAGCACATTCATCCTGAATATGTCTGTATTTGTGCATTATTAACCTGGAATGCCATGCTTTATAGGTTTCTCTAACTCTTTGGTAATATTAGCAAGTGCTGACAGATGTAGTCATGTGTATGAAGAAAAATTTACCTTTTCATTTTAAGTAGCACTTTTAAATACAGCTCTAAGTATATTTCAGTAGCATTAGCAATATTATTTTACGTAGGTAGTATTTGGTGATGACATTAGGAAATTCTTACAAAATTTTAAGTTATTAGCAAAAGTGTGTGAACTGCATATGTTCTCCATGTTAGATTAACAATTCCTGCAGTGCAGGCCAGCTCTAGGAAAACTTGGAACGTCTGAGTGGAGAGGGCAAGCAGGAATATGCTTATAGTGGGAGCAGTTTTGGAATGCAAGAAGGACTTACATGTGACTGTACAGCAGAAAGAGTAGTGCAAGTAGCTTTAGATCTGTGAGTTGTTAGGAAGACCTAAACATAATTAAAAGTGACAAGGCCAAAAACTTAATAATGATACCTGCATGCATAGCGAAGTTGTTAAGACATTTATGTGCCACTTTAATCTATGATTGATACAGTTCCATGGTGATATGGTGTCATAGATTTCGAAAATTATTTTATTGGCCATGCTTGATATTTTAGATGGCTGCACTTCATTATTTTTGCTTATTTTAATGAAAATTATTAGCTTCCTTCACTTTGAAAGTCACACCTTGCCACTGCCTCAGCTTATTTACCAACTTCATTGTAGAGTTGTGCTGTTCATATACATAAAACACAGAGCAGACTTTTTCTTAAAGTCCTTTCCTTTTAAGACATACTTTATATTACATATTGATATACATTTTTGAATGGAATAGAACCACAAAACTGGTGCAAAAGTAAATATTTTTATGCAACTATGGAAAAATATTGCAGACAAATATAAATGTAATATGTAAAATATAAATGTAATATGTAAACTGCTTTTCATAAAAACTCTTCTGTTATTGTGTTCAGTTCTTATGCGTATAATTCAAGAAGCACACGAACATTGGAATAAGTTCTTCTAAATCGAACACTTTCTACTCAACTATCAATTGTTCAGAGACAGCATTTGGTATGGATAAACAGAAACACTAAGCTTTAGTTTTAAAAGCAGGTTTATTTATTGATCTGAATAAACACATGAAATACCAACAGCAGGATTTTGGTCAGTCATGTATGTGCATAACTGCATCATGAATTGCTTTTGCTGTCTTGTTGACATTATACATATTAAGAGCACAAACATTTGCACGTCCAGTAGACAGGATGTAGACATGGTGTTCTTTTCTCAAATACTCCACTTGCTTGGCTGGAAAAAAAAAAATCAATTACAGGTGTTTGTTTTTTAATTGGTATTTTGCACTTGGACAAATGACAATAAACAAGGGAATCTAACAGAGGATTTCTGATGTGGAATTCTTGGATTATTTACCATTGAGATGAAGTCTTCTTTGTTACTATGATATGTTGGTTTCTAGCAAAGGATCTAGTTATCCAAACTGACTGAGATAAGAATGTAAGATTCATTCTTTAATATGACACATTATGAGTGAATACTTATTTAATATACTTGTTTTTAATTTTAATAACAAAAGAAGAAATAGTTAATTTTATGGTACTAAGAATAGAAGGCTGTATGATGTTCATAAATATTAAATTAAGTTCTTCTATTACTTGAAATAAATTATTAACACTTCAATCTAACAAGCTAGGCTCTTTGCTTGTTAGCCTAAAAAGGGAACTACATTTCTACCAATTAATGCAAAGGTGTTCTTTTCTACCTTACAGAGTATTCCTCCTTTGAGAAAGTATATTACTCTGCTATTATTTCACCTGCAGAGAAGACATCCTGGAGTATAAAGCACTCCATGATTCGTTTAGCATGATTTATGGTTTTGAGTAATAAACCTACATTGTTTTATCTCACCTTCCGCAGTAATAGGTACTTTAGCTTGTTTTTTGTCAAACAGATACCTGTGTAGAAAAATGCACATAATATACACTACTTAAGCATTTCCAAATACATTAGTTTTATCTGCTTCATAGTATAGTGAGCAAAAAATATATATAAGCAAGAATCTGATATGTTACATTCACATGCCTTTCTCCATCATTCTTCAACAAACTATTATTACAGAATCTTATTCTTCTTTTTACTTCATGATAAGATACACATTTGCAGAAATGATTTTACTGTACTTTACTTGTAAGTGTAACAAGGTTAAGCTGGATGCAGTAGGCTGATACCTAGTCAAATCTTTTATAGTCACTATGTGATGGCTTTGAAGTTCCATTTTCTTTGCATGACCACAAGAAACCAGCAAAGAAGTAAGAAAATAATAATTTTCATCTTGAGAAAAGTATTTTGCTGAAAACTGAAAACAATAACATACAACATTTTAAGAAAGATACCTAAGGTAAATCTATTTAACATCAGTTTTGTGTTTTAATGATATCTACGTTTATTTTTCTTTCTCTTTAATTGGTTACATATTATATAAAACTCATTCAAAATGAAGAGAACTTCAAGGGTATTACCAGAAAATTAAAGGTATATATTTGAATTGACATGGAGGTACCTGAAACATATGCTATCGTAATCAAAATTATTGTATTACTATTCTTGAGAAAATAAAAATTGGTGAAGCATGCGCACGCATGCACACACGCATGCACGCACGCACGCACTCACGCATGCACACACACACATCCTATTTTCCGAACATAAGTGACAGGACAAAAGCTAAAATAAAACTAACATCAAATCTAACGTCATTGTTAAAAGGTCATGGGAAAACTAAAGTGTACTACCACCGATTTAAAATAACTGACAATCCAATGTGTAAGTGCAACCAAAACGAACAAACTGTGTACCACTTAATCTTTGAGTGTAATCTGTTAGACAAAGAAAGGGAAAATCTAAAGAAAGCAACAACAATGGCTGGTGGACGCTGGACACTAGAAAAAAAGGAACTTATACAAAAACACACCAAAAGTTTCAGTATATTTGTAAACAATATCAACTTTGATAATCTGTAAATAGTCAAGTGGGATGCAAATACTCATATTAGTTTATAGGATTGTAAGTCTCAAGGAAATGTGATATGTAATACAATAGTGTAAACAAAACTTAATGTAACTGTGCACCCAAGCATATAGTATTACTCACCATGTAATGGAATATGCTGTATAATAAATGATTAAAGAGAAAACACACACACACACACACACACACACACACACACACACACACACACACACACACACACACACACACACACACACACACACACACACACACGCACGCACCCACGCACGCACGCACACATCCACGCACGCATGCCGATTCAAGCATTTTTTTCCATTTGGAGCTCAGGGGATCCCAAAACTTGTATTTTTAGTGACATCTTGGTATGAAATTCTGGGTGCAATACAATACTTTTCTAATTACTGTACAAGTATGGAGTAGAGAAAGTAATTAGATGAAATGAAAGTAGGATCTAGATCAATAGAATAGGTTCCTTTGCTGCACTGTGTAAGTATGTAAATTTGTCACTTTGACCACAAAATTCTTTTACACCTTAATATGTATGCCATCTATTTATTTGTAACAGATTTTGCTTTCCATATAAATAAATTTATTCAAATTGATCAAAAGAAGAGTAAAAAAGAGGTGCTTTGGTTACATGTAAGAAATCAATGGGCATGTAGCTACTACAAACCAATGTTTGACAGGAATTCTTTCACTTAGATAAATGAAAATTCAGATTTATTGATGAACTCTGGGAAGAGGAAGTATTCTTCAAACCAGAAATTATAGCAATTATTATTGCCAAGATGTATTGTTTAATTATATCAGTGAAAATCTTCACTCTAAAGTTAAAAGTAGATCATGCACATTAGAGGTCATCTTGAATGCACCGGTTTGTCAAATGTTTGTTTCCAAAAGGTTCAGAAGCATTTAAAAGGCATCAAGAAGAGTCACAATAACTGAATCACAATAACTCAGAAACATATATAAGTAATGGAATTACTCAATTGATTTTATTCAGAGCAGTGATTGCAGAGACCATTTTAAATGAAATCTTTAAGACAAGTTAACATCAAGGCACTAATCATTTAAAGGTTTCCAGAAGTAAATTGGTTTATCCTGAGAAGAAAATAGCATACGCTAACTAAAGATTTGCAACTCCTTCAGGACTAATAAGTAACAAACCTCTGAAATAGAATGTTTATTGTTTAAATATTTATTGATATTTTACAAGGTAAAATCGTATTGCAAAATCATTTATTTTTAATTAATCATATAAACTGGAACAAATCATTAGATCTACTCTTTTTAAATTAGCATTGGATAATTACATAAGTGTTTATAAAAACAAAGATAATTTTCAGTAAGCCATTAATTTTGAGGCATACAATTACTTCACTATATTAAACAATCGCTAGACTGTAAAGCAGCCTTCATAACTTCTTTTGTCAAGAAGTTTGCAGTGCTTGCTTAAGGTTTAAAATATCGTTAAGAGAGATACAAATAATTTCTATTTCTTTTGAATTTTAATTAAGAGCATCATATTAATTTATTAAGTAAAATAATTTAGTAGAAATAGCTTAATATTGTGACTTTGTGGGTTCGTAGAATTAAAAGTTCAACTTGCAGAAATTCAAAATGTTCTTTATTTCCGTAGAAATACACTGTTCAATTCTTACATAACAGAAGCAGAATTACATTACACACACAATCACAATCTACCAAGCTTGATGACCACAAAAACAGTGTTCTGATTACAACAGTTTACAACATCTGCTCTCGGTACAACACTTCACAACTGTTTACTTCTGTTTATGAATGAATCTTGGAGAGTCGTTGCTTCCTTAAATACCTCATTGGAGACTGTTCTGTAACAATCACTAGATACTTCTGGAATAAACAAGACATCGAATCTTCTGTCACTAAACGAAACCAGAACCTTCCAGAAGCGTAAATTAATCTGTGCCGGCAAGTCCTTTGTCTCCGCTATATTTATATGCCGGCTCTTTGTGTACATAAGCCTCGCTTATCTCTCTGCACCGAACCTCTGCTGCGAGACTGCTCCCTCTTCAACGTTGGTTGTCCCGAACAGAAATATCGTAGCGAGCCAGGCGATCCAGGTGTATCACCAACACCTTCTCTCGGGGCACTTTCTGGATGCAGTAGACCACGTCGTTTAATCCTCTTCACCACTCAGTGCGGTCCTTGCCACGGCTGTTGAAGTTTCGGGTAAAATCCCTTGGTCCAGGTAGGGTGGTGCAACCAGATTAGGTCACCCTGCTGGATTCCCTGGCTTTGGCTTGTCTGTTGTATCGGGTCTTCAAGCGTTCACTCATCTTCTGGATGTTCTGCCGAGTCATCTCATGCATGTCGTCGAGATGGTCCACCAGGTTCTCCATATACTCAGTTGCTGACTGTTTGGCGTCCGGGAAGCTCTCAAAGGCCAGGTCACAAGGGAGGCATGACTCTCGGCCGAACATTCAGCCGGCTAGCGTCATCCCAGTGGTGTCGTGTGTTGACGAGCGGTAGGCCAGCAAGAACAGCACTTTGACGTCCCAGTCTCGCTGATGGCTGGCCACGACCTTCCTCAGGTGTTCTTCTAAGGTCTTGATGTAGCTTTCGACCATGCCATCCGAATGGGGATTTAGAGGTGTTGTGCGGGTCTTGTTCACCCCAAGTCTTTCCAGTGCCTACTTGATCAGATTGGAATCAGAATTCGTGCTCTGGTCGCTGTGGAGCTCTAACGGCACCCCAAATCGGCAGAAACTTGCTCCACGAGGCAGTCTGTGATTGCCTTCACCTCCTGGTTCTGGGATGGCATACACCTCCGGCTACTTGGTGAAGTAGTCCACGACCAACATCAGGTGCTTGTTGCCTCAGTCTGACACTGCGAATGGTCCAGCTATGTCCACGACAATTCTTTCGAATGGCGAAAGGACGTTGTACTGCTGCATGCGACCCCGGCTCCTAGTCTGGGGGCCGCGATTCTCCGCGCACACGTGACAATGACAGCACCATCTCACAGCATCTGCTCGGAGCCTCAGTCAGTAGTAGCGCTGACGAAGTTTGTCAATCTTCCGGTTTCCTCCCAGGTGTTCTCCTGAAGCACCGCCGTGCACTTCCTCCAAGACTTCCGGGACCATAGTTCGGTTAAGTAGCCACTGTTCTCTTTGCACCCTCCCATTAGGTTATTCTCATACCCAGAACAGAAGTTTCACTCTGATCTTCAGTGAGTCCCATTGGGCTCAGTATGACTTGTATGTGGCGCTTCTTGGTGCGATGTCCTCCCAGGTTGGTCTTGTCCCTGCCTCCACTGCTTTCAAGAGTGGCCCCAAGTCTGCGTCCGCCAGCTGCTCGCTCCTCAGGCCTGGGCTATCGCAGCCATTCGTAGGCACTGCCGTGACCACTATGACAGCTGCGGGACGCTCCTTCTCTTCCACTCTTGTGCATTGGCCGCACCCGTCTGGGTAGGGTCTCCGGGTCATGGCGTCTGCGTTGCCATGGCTTTTCCATCTCCTATGTTCAGAGGTGATGTCATACTACTGTAGCCTCTGGACCCAACGTGCTGTCTGTCCTTCCAGGTTTCTAACGCTCAGTAGCCAGGTCAGTCCTCAGGTGGAATGGCTTACCGTACAGGTACTTGTGGAAGTTCTCCAATTACCACCACCAGTAACTCTCGCCGGGAGACACAGTAGTTCTTCTGTGCCTTGGATAGCGTCTTGCTGTAGTAGGCTATCTCTCGCTCTTGGCCGTCCTGGACTTGGGTCGCTGGCGTCGGTGCTCACAATGAACGTACTTTCTGGCTGTGGAAATCCCAGAATAGGAGCACTACACAGTGTCTTCTTCAGCCGCTGGAAAGCGTCTTAGGCTTCATCCGTCCATACATAAAGTCGATGTTCCTCTGTCAGGCTGGTGAGGGGTTTGGCGATGTTGGAGAACCCCTTTATGAAAAGCCGGTAATAACTGCAAAGCCCTAGGAAACTGCAGAATTCTCTTTTGTCCCTTAGCCGATGCCAATCTCTCACGGGATGTGTCTTTTTTGGGTCTGTGGCCACCCTGGTTGGTGAGGCTATATGTCCCAAGTAGTTGACCTCCTCGCGGAATAGCTGACACCTCTTTGTATTCAGCACCAAATAAGTTGCCTGTAGTCTCTCTAGCACTTTTCTCAGGTTATCCAGATGGTTTTCGAAGGTATTACCAACGATGACGATGTCGTCCAGGTGTAGTAGGCAGGCACCATAAGACAGCCCTCTAATTACTGATTCCATTACGCGTTGGAAAGTGGCTGGTGCGTTGCAAACTCCAAAGGGCAGAACTATGAACTGCCAAAGCCCTTGGCCTGTCCAGAATGCAGTCTTCTCCTTGTGTCCAGGGCTACCTACCAGTAACCCGACTTCAGGACCAGGTCGAGAACCACTGTGCATCAGCTAGCGTGTCCAGGGTGTAGTCAATCCGGGGTAAGGGGAAAGTCCTTCCGGGTGACAGCGTTCAGCTTTCTGTAGTCCACAGAGAAGCGTAGCTTGTCATTCTTCTTTGTCACCAGAACTACAGGGGAACACCATGGGCCGTCAGACTCTTCAGTTACTCCTCTGGATTTCATGTCATATAGGATCACACGTACCGCCTCTTGTGTTGCCAGCGGAACGCGTCTAGGTGGTTGCCAAATAGGCCGGGCGTCTACGGTGTCGATGCGGTAGAGCACTTTGTCTGTGCGGCCGTAGTCATTGTTACTTTGGCTGAAGACGCGCTAATATCACCTCAGGAGTTGCCGAACTTTCTCCAGCTGTTCTGCGATCAGGTGGTCGCCACCCTCTCCAATAAGCCTTCCCGCCGGGACCAAAGGTGTTGCGTCGGAACCGGCTCCTGTGTCTTGTCGATTGCACTTACGCTGACCAGGGGCTCGCACGTCCCCAACTCCGTCCCGGCCAAAATGTCCTTATCGGTGTCTGTTAGACAGAGCAGCCTCACTGCCACCTTCTCTCGGCATGACAACAATGTCCTGGCTACACAGAGTCCGTGCACAGATCTCTTCTGGTCCAGCATCATGTTCTTCATCCGCTGGCCCTCCAGTCGCGCCCTCACCACCACTTCTCTTCTTGCGGAGATAACCACGTCTTCCTTTAAGATGTTCCTGCAGATTCACAGGCACTCTTCAGGTAGCCGGAGAATGACTTCTTCTCCATTGAGTCGCAGGACCTTCCTGCCGACGTCGACCGTCGCCTCGTGGCTGCTGAGGGCATCCAATTCCAGCATCACCTCCTCAGCCACCTGCGAGCCGAACACCCACAGACAGACGGTACTCCGTCCCAGGGTCAACTTCAGTAGGGCCTAAATCTTCACAGGCAAGGTGCCACCCGAACCGTCACCAGCTCGACTTTCTCGCTGGCAAACCCTTGGCCATGTCAATTCCTATAATGGTCATGACTGCCCCGATGTCTACGAGCAGCTGCATGGCTTCCATTTCGCCCAACCATCCGCGATGAGGCTGTCATCCAATGGTTGCCTGACGGCGCGCAGTGTCACTCGAGGGGATGGTGGTGATGGCGCCGACTTTCCACTCGCTACGACGGCACTTACTCGTTCTCCGGCTGCTCTCCCAGGTGTGGGCAGTCTCTCTCCAGGTGTCCCGGCTGTCCACACCCCCAACATAGGTCATTAGGTCTTCGCCGGCGTCCTTCGACTGGTCTTCGGTCTCCAGTGTAGCGGATACTCCTGGTTCTTGACGTCGGTGTAGTTGTCAATTTGGCCGCCTCCATTCTCAATCCTGCCCTTAGCGCCTCGCGGATGGTTTTGCAGTCGCCGAGGATTAGGCGCTGACGAATCTCCGTGTCTTGTACCCCGTCAACGAATCTGTAGGCGGCTTCCCGGGGTACGAATTCTGGTGGGAGGTTAGGGGTGGCCTAAGGCTTTGCTAGCCAGTTTCTCAATGGCCAGGGCGACTCCTGCAAAATCTCGCCTGGCTGCTATGACCCTGCCTTCAGCTCTTTGCGGTACGCTGCGCCTAAGTGGTGGTTTCCAAAGCGATTCTCCAGGGTCTCCCAGATGTCATTGGACGCCACCGCTGTCTGGACCACGTTCAGAACTTCCGCGGCCCTTTCCTGGAGGCTGGCTGTTAACTGTGTGGCCTCTTCCTCTGGTGACCATTTGTAGTGCTTGGCTACTGCATCGAGCAGGTGGCGGAAGACTTCGATAGTTGTCGCGCCGTCGTATTAAGGCGGTTTGACGCGCACAGATGTGTCACGTCCTGGAGCGTCTATCTTTAAATTCTGCAACCTCCTGCCGACGACGTCCTCTACCATGGCCTTCAGGGACTTTGTGTTGCTGTCGGCCTTTCCCTCCACGTCGTTAACGCGGCTCGCCAAGTCTCAATGTGCTCGCCCAAATCCGTGACGTCCTCCTTTACGCCGGCCAACTGCTTCTCAAATTTGGCGGCGAGGGCTTCGTTTGTAGCCTTCATTTCAGATCATCCGACCTTCATTTCCGTGGCTAAGTTGTCCGCTGCTTTTATTCCCTTGGCAAGACTGATATTTGTCGTTTCCGCCTTCGTTGTTAGCTCGGCCTTAATTTCTTCCATTTTCTCGGTGAGGTTGTCGATAGCCGTCTTCACTTCCGTTAGTTCCGCGGCCAGCCTATTATTTGCCGCTTTCATTCCTGAGGTTAGTTCGGCCTTCATTTCATCTTCTCCATAATCTTTTCCAATGCCGCGTACATTGTTGAATGTTCCACTTTCAACTTGCAGAAATTGAAAATGTTCTTTATTTCCGTAGAAATACACTGTTCAATTCTTACGTAAGAGAAGCAGAGTTACGCTACATACACAATCACAATCTACCAAGCTCGATGACCACAACAATAGCGTTCTGATTACACCTGTTTACAGCATCAGTTCTCTTTACGACACTTCGCAACCCTTTACACCTGTTTACGACTGACTCTTTGCGGTTCATCGCTTCCTTAAATACCTCATTGATAATTGGAGACTGTTCTGTAACAAACACTAGATATTCCTGGAATAAACAAGACATCGAATGTCCTGTTACTAGACGAAACCAGAACCTTCCAGAAGCGTAAATTAATCTGTGCTGGCAAGTCCTTTATCTCCACTATCTTTATTTGCCTGCTCTTTGTGTACACCGGCCGATGTTATCTCTGTGCACCGAACCATTTTGCGCGTTGCCGCGACCATATTGAGTCAATAGAGTCAGCATTTCTTATTTCTCAGTCTTAAGAGTATTTCATACTTACGTGTTAATCCTAAATAGGTAAACATTCCGGTTTGATCTGTAATGTGTTCCCAATTTCCTGGAGTGGCGAGGTTGACTATACAGTTTCTTAGTTCTTGCCTCATGGTTCTACAGCGATGGACCATACTTCTCAGACATTCTTGCCTGAAATGTGAAGTTTCCATATAAATGAACTACTTCCTTTGTTACCTTGTGACATCTGCTGAAGTTTCTCTGTAAGTTTCAGCTATAAATAATAGGAGCCATTAACAGTGAACATGTAGCCTTTTCATATAAAGTAAATGCATCTAGAATTTGAAAGCAGAAGAGAATAAAAATGTATTTCTATGTGTATAACAAAGAACATTAGACACCATTTTGTTGCTTTTTATTCTAAAATTTCCTTTTGAGCATGCCTTTAAGTAGGGTAATAGGGAGTGCTCCAGCACAGACCCAAAAGAGCAATATGGCGGCCATGCGCAAATTGTATGCTTAGCGGATTTAGACAGTGTACTAAACACTGTCTAAACTGTCAGTGTACTAAACAATAAACAGGTAGTCAATTCCCTTAATTTGCGTTAACTTATAATCCTGTGTCTTGAGGTGTTATCAGGGCTTGTCTTGAGCTATGATCTGAGGCTCTAGGGTTAAGAGTTGCAGGGTTTCTTAGGTAGAGACTGTTAGTCTGGGAGGTTAATACCTATAGGACTTAGAGGTTAGGTCTTGAGGTACGATCTGCCTAAGAGTTGAGGCTGTTGGTTTGGGAAGTTAATAGCTGTAGGATTAGAGGTCAGGTCTTGAGGAATGTTCTGGGATTCTAGGGTTAAGAGTTGCATGGTTTCTTAGGTAAAGACTGTTGGTCTGGGAGGTTCATAGCTATAGGACTTAGAGGTTAGGCTTGAGGTATGATCTGGCTAACAGTTGCAAGGTTTTCACAGTTGAGCCTGTTGGTCTGGACGGTTAATAGCTATAGGACTTAGAGGTTAGGTCTTGAGGTATGATGCGCCTAAGTGTTGCAGGGTTTTCACAGTTGAGGCTGTTGGTCTGGGAGGTTAATAGCAGCAGGATTAGAGCTCAGTTCTTGAGGGATGTTCTGGGACTCTAGGGTTAAGGATTGCAGGGCTTCTTAGGTAAAGTCTGTTGGTCTGGAGCTTAAAAACTGTAAAATTTAGAAGTTAAGACTTGAGGTATGATCTGGGGCTCTAGGGTTAAGCGTTGCAGGTTATAACAGGTAGGGCTGCAGGTATGGGAGGTTAATGGCTGTAGGATTTAATGGTTAGCTCTTGTGGTATGATCTGACGCTCTAGGGTTAAGAGTTTTCACAGGTGAAGTCTGTCTGTCTGGATGGTTGAGAGCTGTAGGATTTAGAGGCTAGGTCCAGAGGTATGATCTGGAACTCTATGGTTAAGGGTTGCAGGTTTTTAACAGGTAGGGCTGCAGGTATGGGAGGTTAATAGCTGTAGGATTTAATGGTTAGCTCTTGTGGTATGATCTGAGGCTCTAGGGTTAAGAGTTTTCACAGGTGATGTCTGTTGGTCTAGATGGTTGAGAGCTGTAGGATTTAGAGGCTAGGCCTCTATGTGTCATCTGGAGCCTCTAGTGTTAAGAGCTGCAGGTTTTCACAGGTAAAAACTGCTGGTCTGGGAGGTTAATAACTGTAGGACTTGGAGGGTAGACCCTGAGGTATGATCTGGAGCTCTAGAGTTAAGAATTGTAGGGTTCATAGCTAAATGTTGTTGGTCTAGAGGATAAAGGCAGTAGGGTCTTTTATCTATGTTTTATGGGCTGAGGTATGGCCTTATGATTTTGAAGTTCAGTTTGCTAGTCCAGCGATTAAAGGCGGTTAATCTTGAGGCAAGTACTACATTTATGCTTTACAATGTAGTCCTATTATAAACTAACCTAAGCTAATATACTCCTTTATTTCTACCTTCTTTCATCATTCTTTATTGTAACTTAGCTGTGTTTTGCTAGTGGCTTCCTTTGTGTCATCTGTTAACCTAATTGTTCTTTCCTTAACTTCCTCTATTCTACCATTTTAACCTAACCTAATATATCCCTTGTTTTTACCTTCTTGGTCATTGCTCAACGTAGTTGATTCTGATATTAACATCCGTTCTCTTTTCTTAAGCTGCCCTGTTCTTACCTCCTTAACCTATCCTAAGCATGTTTCTTTTCTCCTCTATCTAACCCATATTTTTAAGCTCAACTATATTCTCTCGTGCTAACTACTTGTATGTATGATGCAAATTTTTGAGACATGTCGATATTAGAGCTATCTTTGTCACTGCAGGAGGTATATATGCTGATTACGGATTTTTATACAGTAAATTTAACCCTATTTTTACCTGCTTCTCTTTTCATAAAAATTGAGGTTCTTTTGTTGCTAGGGTTTCTTGTTATTCCTACCTTCTTATGCTTTTAGGAGCTCTAGGAAACCTTGTTAAGTTTTGACGTCTTATGCTTATATCTTAGGCTTTTTGATTAAGTCATTTGATCTGAAAGGCTATGTATATAGGTTATGTTCCTCGTCTCTTTTGGTCACATGTTTAGGTCTTGAGGCACGATCTTATGGCCTGGGGTTTAAAGGATGTAGATCTCATAGCTTAAACTCGCAGGTCTGAAGGTTAACGGCTGTATGTTTAGTGGTTAGGTCGTATGGATTCAAGGTTAGATCTCTCGGTCTAGAGTGTAAGGATTTAGGATCTGGAGGTTACGTATTGACGTATGATCTGAGGGCTCTAGGGTTAAGCGTTGTAAGCTTCATAGCTAAAGGTGGCTGGTCATGAGGTTAAAAGCTGTAGGATCCGGAGGTTGGGTATTGAGGTATGATCTCGGAGCTCTAGGATTAAGGGCTGTAGTTCTCATAGTTAAAAGTTTGCTTGCTAGAAATATCTTCGATACTGTTAGAGATATATTTACAGTAGTCTAGGCGTACAGTTTTCATACGTTTTTTCATGCAGATTGATGTCTTCAATCTCTTGTGTCTTTTTCAAGCTTTTACCCCCTCTACATCCTCTTGTAATAAGCAGTAACGCTAAACAAATGTTCTAATGCTATTTTAAGCTTTCTTAGAGGTTATGAGGTTTATGCGCGTTTCAAGGATTTCTTAGACCAAGTTCAGTTACTTAAATCATTTTATAACTAATTAAAAGGTTTTCCAAGGATATTTCAGATTACGAGATGGTAGTTACTTTTTAAATTTACCTATTTTAACATTAACTAAGGTGCGTTCAGTTACCTTCAATGGTGAGGTAGACGCCCTTCGTCTTTAATCTGCACTTGGGATCAGCGTCAGAATTTGTTTTCTGAACGGTAGACTTAACGCCTTCCTCAGCTCTTATTATTCAGCTGTTTTCATGCTTACATGTCAGCTCCGATCCAGTGTTTTTTGTTTCTCGGAATGAAAATTGTATTTTTATTCTGCTCTAGGGTTCTTCCTTTCATTTGCCGTTCAGAATATGGTTATGACCATGGGCATATGTGGATACTCCATCATCTGCAATTACTCACTTGTCATCATGTAGAGATAGGGATATTTTGTTCACTTCCACTCACGCAACATTATGTTGACAGGACATAATTAGGTTCATTGGGGTTCTTATGATTTCTCCGCTTTTAAGACACTCCACATAGCTCTCAAAGGTGATGTACTGTTTAATGGCACTACGTTTTGTGCCTTTTATGTTCTTGATTATGCCTCCATCGATGTCAAGTGCATACATCTTCGGTCTCAGTCCAACAAAACGATGAATGATTTTTCCATTGGCTTCGTCTATAAATTTTCCCAACACTTTCTTGTTTTTTGTAGAATGGCATATATGGTCGCTAGGATAATCAGCAGTATCCAGATGTTCCAGAAAACGTAACTTATCCTGGTATAAATCTCCGGTAGTCACACGATTGATGAAAGAGTCAGTATTGTGACTTTGTGGGTTCGTGAAATGAAAAGTGCAATTACACAAACTCAACAATGTTCGTTATTTCCACCGACTTACAGTTTAACACTTGCTAATTACACAGAATTACGTACTGCACACAATTACAATTCACCAGTTCGTCCGTTAAAGTTACACTTGCACTCGCGGTTACGTAAACTCCGATGCACATACACAGTCTTCTCGTCCTTACACTAGTACTGCACTCTTACGCTGATTGCCAAGAACTCTGACTTACTGAGTCCTCTTGCTCAACGTGCTGCTTATATAGGGCCAGCGGGTCGATCTGGAAGGTTCTAGATTAGAGGAAATATCCCGTAAGTTCGAGAACACAGGTGGAACAGAAAGAGACGGCGCAGTGATGTTTTTTTCCTCCCAGACATCCCTTATCACCACTATAAGACAATCGAGGGGGGCGTGGCGAGCTCCATCCTCCCCTGCTTGGCCGCTCTCAGCTGGTTCTATAGGGTGTTCCAACGATCGGGTGACATTGCTCCCTCCACAAAGCTGGTCGTCCCGAAAAGCACCATCGTAGCGTGCCAGGCGATCCAGGTGTACCACCAACATCTTCCCTCGGGGAACCTTCTGGATGCGGTAGACCACGTCCTTAATCCTCTTCACCACCCGGTACGGTCCTTGCCATGGCTGCTGGAGCTTAGGGCAGCGTCCCCTGGTCCGGGTAGGACGGTACAACCAGACCAGGTCATCTTGCTGGAACCCTTGGCTGTTGGCTTGCCTGTCATAACTGGTCTTCATGCGGTCGCTCGCCTTCTGGATGTTCTGGCAAGCCATCTCGTGCATGTCGTGGAGATGGTCCACCAAGTTCTCCACATACTCGGTCGCTGGCTGCTTCGCTTCCGGAGGGCTTCCAAAAGCCAGGTCACAAGGGAGGCGTAACTCTCGGCCGAACATTAAGCTGACTGGCGTCATCCCAGTTGTGTCGTGTGTAGACGAGCGATAGGCCAGCAAGAACAGTGGCACCTTGACGTCCCAGTCTCGCTGATGGCTGGCCACGACCTTTCTCAAGTGTTCCTCTAAGGTATTGATGTACCTTTCGACCATGACATCCGATTGGGGATGTAGAGGCGTAGTGCGAGTCTTGTTCACCCCAAGCCTTTGTAGTGCCTCCTTCATTAGGTTGGACTCAAAGTTGGTACCCTAGTCACTGTGTAGCTCTAACGGCACCCCAAATCGACAGAATACCTGCTCCACGAGGCAGTCTGTGAGTGTCTTTGCCTCTTGGTTTGGGATGGTATACACCTCCGGCCACTTAGTGAAGTAGTCCACGATCACCATTAGGTACTTGTTGCCTCGGTCGGAAACCGGGAACGGTCCAGCAATGTTATCGGCGATACGTTCGAATGGCGCTCCGACGTTGTACTGCTGCATGCGACCCCGGCTCCTATTCTGGGGGCCACGACTCGCCGCGCACACGTGACACTGACGGCACCATGTCTCAGCATCTGCTCGGAGTCTCAGCCAGCAGTAGCGCTGCCGAAGTTTGTCGATCGTTCGGTTCGCTCCCAGGTGTCCTCCCGAAGTACCGGCGTGCACTTCCTTCAAGACGTCCGGGACCTTACTCCGGGGAAGTACCAACTGTTCTCTCTGCCTCTTCCCATCGGGTGATTCCCATACCCGGAACAGCACGCCCTCTCTGGTCTTCAACGTGTCCCATTGGGCTCACTACGACTTTTAGGTGGCGCTCCTCGGTGCGATGTCCTCCCAGGTTGGTCTCATCCCTGCCTCCACTTCCCTTAATAATGGCCCCAAGTCTGCGTCCGCCAGCTGCTCCCTCCTCAGGCCTGCGCTATTCCAGCCTTCAGCAGGCACTGCCACAACTACTCGGACTGCTGCGGCACGCTCCTTCTCTTCCACTCTTGTGCACTGGCCGCACTCTTCTGGACAGGGTCTTCGGGACATGGCGTCTGCGATACCGTGGCTCTTCTCTCTACGATGTTCCGAGGTGAAGTCGTACACCTGCAGCCTCTGGACCCAACGTGCTGTCTGGCCTTCCAGGTTCTTAAAGCTCAATAGCCAGGTTAGGGGGGAATGGTCAGTCCTCAGGTGGAATGGCTGACCTTACAGGTACTTATGGAAGTGCTCCAACGTCTTTACTACCGCCAGTAACTCCCGTCGGGTGACGCAGTAGTTCTTCTCTGCCGGATAGCGTCTTGCTGTAGTAGGCTATCACCCACTCATGGCCGTCCAGGATCTGCGGTAGGACACCTCCAATGCAATGGTTGTTGGTGTCGGTGTCCACAATGAAGGCGCCTCCCAGTTGTGGTAAACCCAAAATTGGAGCACTGCACAGGGTTTCCTTCAGGTGCGGGAAAGCGTTCTCGGCGTCCTCCGTCCACACATAAGGCCGGTGTACCTCTGTCAGGCGGGTGAGGGGTTTGGCGATGTTGGAGAACCCCTTTATGAAGCGGCGGTAATAACTGCACAGCCCCAGGAAACTGCGCAGCTCTTTCTTATCCCTTGGGCGAGGCCAATCTCTCTTGACCTTTGTCTTCTCCGGGTCTGTGGGCACTCCGGTTGCTGAGACTATGTGGCCCAAGTAGTTAACTTCCTTGAGGAAGAGCTGGCACTTCTTCGCGTTCAGCTTCAAGTTGGTCGTCACCTGCAGTCTCTGTAGCACCTTACACAGATTCTCAAGGTGATCTTCAAAAGTCTTCCCGACGATGATGATGTCGTCCAGGTATAGCAGGCAGGCATCGTAAGTCAGCCCTCTCATTACTGACTCCATGCGGCGCTGGAAGGTAGCTGTTGCGTTGCAGAGGCCAAAGGGCATAACCGTGAACTGCCAGAGCCCTTGGCCCGTCGAGAATGCGGTCTTCTCCTTGTCTCTCGGGTCTAGAGCTACCTGCCAATAGCCCGACTTCAGGTCCAGGGTCGAGAACCACTGTACACCAGCTAGCGTGTCCAGGGTGTCGTCGATCCGGGGTAAGGGAAAACAGTCCTTCCGGGTGACAGCGTTCAGCTTTCTGTAGTCTACGCAGAAGCGCAACTCGCCGTACTTCTTCGTCGCCAAGACTACAAGGAAACACCAAGGGCTGTCAGACTCTTAAATCACTCCCCTGGATCTCATGTCCTCCAGCATGTCTCGTACCGCCCCTTGCTTCGCCTGCGGAACGCGTCTAAGTGGTTGCCGAATAGGCCGGGCGTCTGCGGTGTCGATGCGGTGAAGAACTTTGTCCGTGCGGCCGTAGTCACTATCGCCTTGGCTGAAGACGCACTCGTATCGCCTCAGTAGTTGTCGAACTTCCTCTAGCTGTTCTGCGGTCAGGTGGCCGGCCGCCCTCTCCAGTAAGCCTTCTAGCTGGGGCCCCAGGTGTTGCTTCGGCACCGGCTCCTGTGTCCTGTCGATTGCTTTTATGCTCACCACGGGCTCGCACGTTCCCAACTCCGTCCCGGCATGGACGTGGTGATCGGTGTCCGTTGGATTTAGCAGTCTCACTGGCACCTCCTCTGGGCACGGCAGCAATGCCCTGGCTACACACAGTCCGTGTACAGGCGTCTTCTGGTCCAGCATTATGTTCCTGGTTCTCTGGCGCTCCAGTCGCGCTGTCACCACCACCTCGCTCCTCGTGGGGACAACCAAGTCTTCGTCCAAGACAACCCTCAAATTCCAAGGTGCTCTTCGGGTTGACGGAGTATAACTTCTTCTCCGTTAAGCCGCAGGATCTTCTTGCCGACGTCGACCGTCGCCTCATGGCTCCTGAGGGCATCCAGTCCCAGGATCACCTCCTCAGCCACCTTCGCGACGAACACCCACAGACGCACGGCACTCCTTCCCAAGTTCAGCTCCAGCAGGGCCTCCTTCTCCACAGGCAAAGTGTCGCCCGATGCCGTGACAAGCTGGTATGGTCGGCTCGGCTTCCTTGTCGGCAAACCCTTTGCCACGTCCGGTCTGATGATGTCCACGGCCGCCCCGGTGTCCACAAGCACGCGGCACGGCTTTCCTCTTACCCAACCGTCCGCGATGAGGCTGTCATCCATACGACGGCTGACGGCACGCAGTGTCACTCGAGGGGTTGGTGGTGATGGCGCCTACGTGCCCCACCCCACGACGGCCCTTACTCGTTTCCCGGCTGCCCTTCCTGGTGTGGGCAGTCTCTCTGCAGGTGTCCGGGCTGTCCACACCCCCAACACAGGCCAATAGGTGTTCGCCGGCGTTCCTCAGCTGGTCTTCTGTCTCCGGCGTAGCGGAGACTCCTCGTTCTCGACGTCGGCATAGATGTTACTTTGGCCGCCTCCATCCTTAATGCCGCTGTGAGCGCCTCGTGGATGGTTTTATATTCGCCGAGCATTAGGCGCTGACGAATCTCCGTGTCCCGTACCCCATCGACAAAATTGTAGACGGCTTCCCGGGATACGAACTCCAGTGGCAGGTCAACCAAGGCCTTGCTAGCCAGCTGCTCGATCGCTATGGCGATCTCCTGCAGCGTCTCCCCCGGCTGATGTGACCTTGCCTTTAGCTGGCTGCGGTATGCTGGGGCTAAGCGGTGGTTCCCGAAGCGATCCTCCAGGGCTTCCCAGATGTCCTTGGGCGTCGCCGTTGTATGCACCGCGTTTAGGACTTCCGCGGCCCTTCCCTGGAGGCCGGCTATTAACTGTGTGGCCTCCTCCTCCAGTGACCATCCGTTGTGCCTGGCCACTGTGTCGAACTGGCGGCGGAAGACCTCAAACGTTGACGCGCCGACGTACTTGGGAGGTTTGACGCTCGCAGATGTTGTGTCGCGTCCCGGCGCGTCGACCTTCAAATCCTTCAGCTCCTGCCGACGACGTCCTCCACCATGGCGTTCAGGGACTTCACGCTGCAGTCGGCTTTCCCTTCCAGGTCGTTAACTCGGCTCGCCAGGTCCTCGACGCGCTCGTCCACTTGGCCCATCCACTTGCCCAGCTCCGTCACGTCATCCCTCACGCCGGCCAACTGTTCTTCAAATTTGGCGAGGAAAGCCTCGTACGCCATCTTCATTTCCGTGGTCAGTTTGGCCATCTTTGAGGTAATTGTCGTGGCCAAGTTCTTGTTAGCCGTTTCCCTCTTCGCTGTTAATTCGGCCTTCATTTCTTCCATCCTCCCGGTGATGTTGTCATTGGCCGTCTTCATTTGTTTCAAATCTGCGGTGATGTTGTCGTTGGCCGTCTTCATTTGTTTCAACCCTGCGGTGATGTTGTCGTTGGCCGTCTTCATTTGTTTCAACTCGGAGGTGAGGTTGTTGTTTGCCGCTTCTATTTTTGATGCGAGGTTTTCATTTGCCGTCTTCATTTCCGAGGTCAATTCGGCCTTCATTTCCATCATCTTCTACAAAATCTGTTTCTAATGCCGCGTCCATGGTTGTAATGTTCGGTGATGATGTTATCCCACTTCTGACACCAGTGTGACTTTGTGGGTTCGTGAAATGAAAAGTCCAATTACACAAACTCAACAGTGTTCTTTATTTCCACCGACATACAGTATAACACTTGCCAATTACACAGAATTACGTACTGCACACAATTGCAATTCACCAGTCTGTCCGTTAAAGTTACACTTGCACTCGCGATTACGTAAACTCCGATGCACATACACAGTCTTCTCGTCCTTACACTAGTACTGCACTCTTACGCTGATTGCCAAGAAATCTGTCTGACTGACTCCTCTTGCTCGACGTGCTGTTTATATAGGGCCAGCGGGTCGATCTGGAAGGTTCTAGATTAGAGGAAATATCCCGTAAGTTCGAGAACACAGGTGGAACAGAAAGAGACGGCGCAGTGATGTTTTTTCCTCCCAACCACCCCTTGTCGCCACTATAAGACAAACGAGGGGGGGGGGGCGTGGCTAACTATATCCTTCCCTGCTTGGCCGCTCTCAGCTGGTTCTATAGGGTGTTCCAACGGTCGGGTGACAGTATCGATGTACATGAGCTTCAGATTTTCAAGTCCGCAATACGGCATTAGCACATCATAATGATACCAATACATCAAGGTCTTCGAGATATCCAGCACACACATTCCAAAGTATATAGGCTCCCGCGGCGCCATGTGTACCACCGCTAGATTAGGCCCATATATAGTTTTATCAATAAATGTAGGCTTAGCAACCAGTTTTCCTATGTCTTCCAATCGGTGACAAGTCGTACAGTCAGTCCGTTTCTGATGCTTTCCATAGTTTTGCCAAACATGGCATTGTTAAAAAGTTTGTAAAGATCCTTCTCGAAATCTTTTCTCTATCCCTGTCGTAGCTGGTTATTGAATTCCACATAAGGTTTTAACCAATATGACTGTTGAAATTGTAGCACACGATGGATTATAGTCAGTTGTTACCCATGACTAAGGGCCTGCTTCAAGGTTATGTAATGCACCACATAAATATTTCGTGATCCAAGGTGAGGAATTATTTTCTTTGTAGAAGAACCCGTGGGCTTAATACACTCAGGTGGGAACGTTAAATCATTGTGCAGGTCATGGAGTTCTGTAGGATATTAAAGGTCCACTTCAAAAATGTATCCGAGGGGGTCATCTTCTCGTATTATACCTAGCTCTATATCTTCAGGAGAAACCCACTTAAAACCCCCGCAAGGAAGGGCCCGGCACATTGCCCAAGCATATTGGTTATTTGAATCCTCGTACGTAATATATTGTGAGGGCTTACTTTAGTCATACTCCTTTGTGTAGTGGTTGTTCGTATCTGCATACCGATGAGAAATTTGGCATAATCCTCCTCCTATACCTGCTTCAACCATGAGTAGATGGTCATAATCCTGTAGTAATTCCAGTTAAATTCCTGTGTACAACAACACTGCATCCCACGTAAGTCCGGGTGATGTATAATAATTTGCAGGATCAGTTTTATGGGTTTTCAGGGCCTGGTTTCTGAATGTCTGAAACACATCTACTAGTAGAAGGACATCCGAAGTTAAGTAGAGGTCACTGTAGTCGCATAGTGTTCTGATGTTGAAGTGACTCCATACGGTTTTTGCATGCTGATACCCTGCATCACTATTTTCTTCTTTGGTTAACTTACTGTGGAATGCTCCTCTCGGAGGAAGTTCTGTTTCACTCAAAACATCCCATTATGTAACGCAATCATAGGGAAACACACGCTTACGCGTCATGAATTCGATCTTCTCTGCTCCGAAGTACTTCTGAGTTTCAGGATATTGTGGCTTAGCGGGTACATGAAATTAAAATGTTCAATTACACCACTCAAAAATGTTCCTTATTTCCACCTTATTCCAATGTCACAATTAAAATTTCCTAATGCACACAATTACATCTAAGCCAGTTCGCCTTTCCACCTACACTCGGCGCGCCTTACCTACTGGTCGCCACGACTCACTCTAAATAACTGACCATCGCCTCGCTTCTATAGTTCGGCGGCCCGAAGTTTCTGGAAATCTCCTTTAATGGAAGGGGAAAACATTCTCAAAGCTTCGCCCTCCTTTGGGCAGCAGGAGGAGATTGAAACGAAGACTTAGCTAACCCTGCGGTCTCCCCTCCCTTCACTGGCCTTCATATGTTGATCGGCATCGTGAGTTTGCCGGTTGGGTAACACTGCTCCCTCCTCAAGGCTGGTCGTCCTGAGCAACACCATTGCAGCGGGCCAGGCGATCCAGGTGTACCACCAACAACTTTCCTTGGGGCACCTTCTGGATGCGGTAGACCACGCCGTTAATCCTCTTCACCACACGGTCCGGCCCTTGCCATGGCTGCTAAAGCTTCGGGCAGCGTCCCTTGGTCCGGATAGGTCGGTACAACCAGAGCAGGTCACAATGCTGGAACCCTTGGCTGTTGGCTTACCTGTCGTATCTGGTTTTCATGAGGTGTCGCCTCCTGGAAGTTCTGGAGAGCCATCTCATGCATGCCGTGGAGGTGGTACACCAGGTTCTCCACATACTCGGTCACTGGCTCTTTCACCCCTGGAGGGCTTCCAAAACCCAGGTCACAGGTGAGGTGTAACTCTCGACCAAACATTAAGCCTTCTGGCGGGATCCCCGTGGTGTCGTGTGTTAACGAGCGGTAGGCCAGCAGGAACAGTGGCACCTTGACGTCCCAGTCTCGCTGATGGCTGGCCACGACCTTCCTCAAGTGTTCCTCTAAGGTCTTGATGGACCTCTCGAACATGCCATCCGACTAGGGATGTAGAGGTATTGTGCAAGTCTTGTTAACCCAAGTCTCTCTAACGCCTCTTTCATCAGGTTGGACTCAAAATTGGTGCCTTGGTCACTGTGCAGCTCTAATGGTACCCCAAACCGGCAAAACAATTGCAACACGAGGCAGTCTGTGATTGTCCTTGCCTCTTGGTTCGGGATGGCATACACCTCGGGCCACTTAGTGAAGTGGTCCACGACCACCATCAGGTACTTGTTGCCTCGGTCGGATATTGGGAACGGTCCAGCAATGTCAACGGCCATCGTTTCGAATGGCTCTCCTACGTTGTAACGTTGCATGCGACCCCGGCTCCTAGTCTGGGGGACGCGACTCGCCGCGCACACGTGACACTGACGGCACCATCTCTCAGCGTCTGCTCGGAACCTCAGCCAGTAGTAGCGCTGCCATAGTTTGTCAATCGTCCGGTTCGCTCCCAGGTGTCGTTCTGAAGTACCGGCGTGCACTTCTTCCAAGACTACCGGGACCTTACTCCGGGGATGTACCAACTGTTCTTCTTGCGTCTTCCCATGAGGTGATTCCCATACCCGGGAGAGCTCAACCTCTCTGATCTTCAACGAGTCCCATTTGGCCCAGTAAGACTTTTAGGTAGCGCTGCTCGGTGCGATGTCCTCCCAGGTTGGTCTCGTCCCTGCCTCAACTTCCCTCAAGAGTGGCCCCAAGTCTGCGTCCGCCAGCTGCTCCTTCCTCAGGCCTGCCCTATCCGAGCCATCCGCAGGCACTGCCGTGACTACTCGAACTGCTGCGGCACGCTCCTTCTCCTCCACTCCTGTGCATTGCCTGCATCCTTCTGGACAGGGTCTTCGGGACATAGCGTCCACGTTACCGTGGCTCTTCCCTATGCGATGTTCCGAGGTGAATTCGTACTCCTGCAGCCTCTGAACCCAACGTGCTGTCTGGCGTTCCAGTCGCGCCCTCACCATCACCTCGCTCCTCGCGGGGAAAACCACGTATTCGTTCAAGATTACCCTACCGATTCCAAGGCGCTCTTTGGGTTGACGGAGTATAACCTCTTCTCCGTTGAGCCGCAGGACCTTCCTGCCGATGTCGACCGTCGCCTCGTCGCTCCTGAGGGCATCCGGTCCCAGAATCACCTCCTCAGACACCTTTGCGACGAACACCCATAGACGCAAGGCACTCCGTCCCAAGGTCAGCTCCAGCTCTTCTCCAACACAAGCCGGTATGGTCGGCTCGGCTTCCTCGTCGGCAAACTCTTCGCCACGTCAGGTCCGATGATGGTCACGGCCGCCCCGGTGTCCACCAGCACGCGGCACGACTTTCCTCTTACCGAGCCGTCCGCGATGAGTCTGTCATCCATTCCTCGGCTGACGGCGCGGAATGTCACTCGAGGGGTTGGTGGTGATTTCGCCAACATGCCCCTCTCCACGCCGGGCCTTACTGGTTCTTCCGGCTGCTCTTCCTGGTGTGGGCAGTCTCTCTGCAGATGCCCGAGCTTTCCACTCACCCAATACAGGCCAATAGGTGTTTTCCGGCGTCCCTCGGCTGGTCTTCTGTCTCCGGCGTAGCGCACACTCCTCGTTATCGACGACGGGATAGCTGTTACCTTGGCCGCCTCTATCCTTAATGCTGCCATTAGCGCCTCGTGGATTGTTTTATAATCGCCAAGCATTAGGCGCTGACGAATCTCCGTGTCTTGTACCCCGTCAACGAATATGTAGGCAGCTTCCCGGGATACGAACTCTGGTGGGAGGTCGACTAGGGCCTTGCTAGCCAGTTGTTCAAGTGCCAGGGCGAACTCCTGCACCGTCTCCTCTGGCTGCTGTGACCTTGTCTTTAGCTGTCTGCGGTACGCTGCGGCTAAGTGGGGGCTTCCGAAACCATTCTCCAGGGCCTCCCAGAAGTCCTTGGGCTCCGCCGTTGTGTGTACCACGTTTAGGACTTCCGCGGCCCGTCCCTGGAGGCCGGCTATTAACTGTGTTGCCTCCTTCTCTTGTGACCATTTGCTGTGCTTGGCCACTGCGTCGAATTGGCGGCGGAATACCTCAAACATTGACACGCCGTCATATTTCGGAGGTTTGACGCACGCCGATGTTGTGTCGCGTCCAGGTGCGTCCACCTTCAAATCCTTCGAATTCCTGCCGACGACGTCCTCCACCATGGCACTCAGGGACTTGACGCTATTCTCGGTCTTTCCTTCCAGCTCATGAACGCGGCTTCCCAGGTCTTCGACGGGCTCGCCTAACTCTGTGACGTCCTCTTTTACGCCGGTCAGCTGCTCTTCGAACTTCACGGCAAGGGCCTAATTTCCCGCTTTCATCTCCGTTGCCAATTCGGTCATCTTCGCGTTGAGGTTGTTATTTGCCGCCTCCGTCTTTGCTGTTAGTTCCGCCTTCATTTCTTCCATTATCTCGGTGATGTTGTCATTAGTCGTCTTCATTTGTTTCAGTTCCCAGGCCAGGTTGTTATTTGCCGCCTCCGTCTTCGCTGTCAATTCGCTCATCCTTTCCAAAAGCTTTTCCAATGCCGTTATCCCACTTGCTGACGCCAGTTTTGACTTTGTGGTTTCGTAAAATTAAAAAGTTCAATTACACCATTCAAAAATGTTCTTTATTTCCACCTTATTCCAATGTCACAATTACAATTTCCTAATGTACACAATTACATCTAAGCCAGTTCGCCTTTTCACCTACACTAGGCGCACCTTACCTACTGCTCGCCACGACTCACTCTAAACAACTGACCTTCGCCTCGCTTGTATTGATCGGCGGCCCGAAGTTTCTCGAGATTTCCTTTTATGGAGGGGGAAAACATTCTTGAAGCTTCGCCCTCCTTCGGGCAGCAGGAGGCGGGGAAAACGAAGACTCAGCTACCCCTGCGGTCTCCCCTCCCTCCACCGGCCTTCATTTATTGATCGGCATCTAGAGTTTGCCGCTTGGGTAACAAAATAATGTTAGATTTTCCGTTAGTTTATCCAAGCTGGCACTAAGAAAGCGACAGGTATCCACAAAGCGGAGTTTAATGTCACCAACATACTTGGAAAATGATATATAACTTTCCTCTGAGCTAGGAATAACTTCTACTCTCTCGCTAGTGCATCCAAACTCTTTAACAATGAAATGGGAGTCATATGCACTCAGGTTATGCATGAAGACAAGAATATAATTAGGTGTTTTACAGATTTAATTACACTTATTATGTAGACTTCCTCGGTATTCACCGGATATATGGTCATGTTTCCGTACTTTCTTGTTCTCTCCGTTAAATGTTTACCACATAAGTAACATTCTGTAGAGCATTCGAAAGATTGTTGCTGCTCATCTGTTAGTGATAATGGAGCATCTGTTTTGTATATACTATTAATCCTCTTTGCAAGTGAAGTTAAATACTCCATAAACTTCATCGCTGCATCACCACGATATACGTATGGTTCAGTAGCAAGATCGGTCTGTAGGCCTTCCATTGAGGCCGGAGGTTTGACATATACACAGAAACTCATAGGGATATAATTCTGATGTGGAACTGTATCAGACGTTTCGGGATTAGAAGAGCAGCCGTGGTAAGAATACTTTCAAAGTCGGCGGAGAGGATATAAGGCAATTTGAGCATCCTTTCAATGTTGTTGAAACTAACGATGGATTTCTTCACCGCTGGCATAAGAATCCTGACAACTCGTTGCTAATTACAGATTTTTCTATGCTCATTCAACTTCTCAACCGCTCCATATCGATCATCAAGGTGCGTAAAACAGCGCTTACAAATGTAGACCATTCCCTGACGTTTAGTTTTTTGCTGATGAATAAGTATCTCACAATGCTTTATATAGATGTAATGCTGGCGTCCGGCATCATCACTTATTAGAAGCAGGTCACAATGTTCAGCCTGTTCTTCATTGACAACTTTCATAGGAAACACTTGATTCTTTTCATCCAAACCGAAAACATTTATAGATTTGTTATGCCTTCGTTCAAATTTCGGGATACCAGTCAAACTCTTAGGAAATGAGACGCAGCTAAAGTAATATCTTTCTTGAAGGTCCTTATACTTGCTAATCCGTTAAGGATTCTTATGAATGAACTTGGCAAGTACGGCATACATAAAATTTTCTCATCATCATAGTTCTGCGGATTTATAAAGCCTCCTTTAGCTCCAACAATAGCCGGTAGAGGGATGTAACTGCTTCCTCTTGGGCCATTACTTTAGTTGATTCTAACACGCACACCATCAACAGCTAATAAAGCCCAGATGCTTCCTTTAAGTTGACTTTCCTCCATTTCAGTACAAAGTTTCTTGAATTTCCTTTCCAAGATGGAGTCCAAGTCACTTTCTAGAAATATTGCTTGATTTGTTGTTTTAAAGGCTTTATCAGTAGTATCACCAACGGCATTCAGAAACTGACATTCAGCCATGAGGTTAATTTTCACACTTTTATGGATCCTTAGTTGCTTCTGAATGGCTTGAACTATCCGCTGTTTTGGTTTCTGGAGATACATATTCAGATCTTGGCATGTAGAGCCTGGATGAAATATGATATCAGTCGATGCTGGAAAGCTGTTTCATATTCTATGACGTCGTCTTCATCAGGAACCGATAACAGCAATTTATGTTTGGTAGGCTCAATCTTGGGTTTCTTAGCAGCAGTTATTCTTTCGCATCGTTCTTAGTGCTCATCTCTACGACGTTCAGTACCATAAACGCCGTCACAATGTTCACATTCCTAAAACTGGCCACATAGCAGCTCATGTCCCTTTTTATTGTAGTTTTCCAGGAAACTCTTTTCACATTTGCTACACTTATTTTCAGGTATAGCGTTTAACTGAGCTTCCATCGCTTTAGCATTCCACATCCTAGCAATATGCACGCTAATTCTTTGGAAAATATGCTGCTCAGTAAGTGTTTTGATACACTTTTAACTGCTCTTCTTCCACGTCTTGAAAACTTATCAACGCTACTGAAAATGAATTTCACTTCAGGAGCTGATCCGATAAGCTATAAACACACTAGCGTAATTACAATCTAAGCTCAATAAAGCTCTATTTATACAATTAGCGCATACCTAAAAGAAAACTTCATCATTCCCACCAATACCGGGGATCAAAGGTGGCACTCCTATCGGAGAAAACCTAACAGAAATCTATTATCTTTCTACCACAGGGGTTCAAAGATGGTTCTTATATCGGAGAAGACCTTAAAGACAACTCTATTCATTTTCGCATTTTACGATTATTCTTTATCTATTATACAAGCCATATGGAGAAAATATTGAAAAATTAAATTTGCAAGAAATTAAATTTGAATGAATGAATAAATAAAATAAAACAACTAGATTTGAAGATAAAAATTAGACAATTAAAGGGGTACGAAAATGACTAAGCTAAACTATCTTCGAGCTCCTGTGGTAGCAAGATAATAGTCTTCACTTAGGTTTTCTCCGCTAGGAGCGCCACCTTCGAACCCCGGTATTGGTGGGAATGAAGAAGTTTTCTTTCAGGTATGCGCTAATTGTATAAATAGAGCTTTATTGAGCTTAGATTGTAATTACGCTAGTGTGTTTATAGCTTATCGGATCAGCTCCTGCAGTGAAATTAATTTTCAGTAGCGTTGATAAGTTATCAAGGCTTGGAAGAGAAGTGAAAAGTGTATCAAAACACTTACTGAGCAGCATATTTCCCAGAGAATTAACCTTCATAGTGCTAGGATGTGGAATGCTAAAGCGATGGAAGCTCAGTTAGACGCTACACCTGAAAATAAGTGTAGCAAATGTGAAAAGAGTTTCCGGAAACTACAATAAAAAGAGACATGAGCTGCTATGTGGCCAGTTTTACGAATGTGAACATTGTGATGGCGTTTATGGTACCGAACGTCGTAGAGATGAGCACCAGGAACGATGCGAGAGAATAACTGCTGCTAAGAAATCCAAGATCGAGCCTACCAAACATAAATTGCTGTTAATGGTTCCTGATGAAGACGATGTCGCAGAATATGACACAGCTTTCCAGGATCGACTGAAATCATATTTAATTCAGTGCTCTACATGCCAAGATCTGAATACATATCTCGACAAATCTAAACAGCGGATAATTCAAGCCGTTCAGAAGCAACTAAGGATCCATAAAAGTGTGAAAATTAACCTCATGGCTGAATGTCAGTTTCTGAATTCCGTTGGTATTGCTACTGATAAAGACTTTAAAACACCAAATCAAGCAATATTTTTAGAAGGTGGCTTGGACTCCATCTTAGAAAGGAAATTCCAGAAACTTTGGACTGAAATGGAGGAAAGTCAACTTAAGGGAAGCAGCTGAGCTTAATTGGCTGTTGATGGTGTGCGTGTTAGAATCAACAAGGGTAATGGACTAAGAGGAAGCAGTTACATCCCCCTAAAGGCTATTGTTGGAGCTAAAGGAGCCTGTATAAATTTGCAGAACTGTGATTTGAGAAATGTTTTATGTACGCGTACTTGCCAAGTTCATTCATAAGAATCCTCAACGTGTTAGCAAGTATAAGGATCTTCAAGAAAATATGAGTTTAGCTACGTCTCGTTTCCTATGATCTTGACTGATATCCCGAAATTTGAACGAAGGAGTAGCATATCTATAAATGTTTTACGTTTGGACGAAAAGAAACAAGTGTTTCCTATGAAAGTTGTCAATAAAGGACAGGCTGAATATTATGACCTGCTTCTATTAAGTGATTATGCCGGACGCCAGCATTACGTCTATACAAAGCATTTTGAGAAACTTATTCATCAGCAAGAAACTAAACGTGAGGGAAAGATCTACATCTGTAAGCGTTGTTTTACGCACTTTGATGATCGATATGGGGGAGTTGAGAAGTTGAACGAGCATAGAAAAATATCCAATCAGTATGGAGCTGCTTAGACTGTTATGCCAACAGCGGAGAAATCCATTGTTAGTTTCAAGAACATTGAAAGGATGCTGAAATTGCTTTATGGCCTCGACGGCGAATTTGAAAGTATTCTCACCCCTTACCACGGCTGCTCTTCTAATCTCGAAACGTCTGATACAGTTCCATATCACAATCATATCCCTGTGAGTTTCTATGTATATATTAAAACATCGGCCTCAATGGAAGGCCTACAGACAGATCTTCCTACTGAACCATACGTAAATCGTGGCTATGATGCAGCGGTGACGTTTATGGAGAATTTAACTTCTGTTGCAAAGAAGATTAATATTATATACAAACTGATGCTCAATTAAAACTAACAGATGAGCAGCAGAAACCTTTCGAATGCTCTACTGAATGTTACATATGTGGTAATGAATTTACCGGAGAGAACTGGAAAGTACGGGACCATGACCATATATCCGGTGAATACCGAGGAAGTCTACAGAATAAGTGTAATCTAACCTGTAAAATACCTAATTATATTCCCGTCTTCGTGCATAACCTGAGTGGATATGACTCCCATTTCATTGTTAAAAATTTTGGATGTACTAGCGAGAGTGTAGAAGTTATTCCAAGCTCAGACGAAAGATATATATCATTTTCCAGGTGTGTTGGTGACATTAAACTCCACTTTGTGGATACCTACGCTTTTCTAGTACCAGCTTGGATAAACTAGCAAAAAATCTAACATCATATCCTAAAACTCAGAAGTACTTTGTAGCATAGAAGATCGAATTGATGACGCGTAAGGTTGTGTTTCCCTATGATTACGTTACATCATGGGATATTTTGAGTGGAACAGAACTTCTTCGAAGAGAAGCATTCTACAGTAAGTTAAACAAAGAAGAAATTAGTGATGCAGAGTAATCAGCATGCAAAAACCGTGTGGAGTCACGGTGACCTCTACTTAACTTCGGATGTCCCTGTACTAGCAGATGTGTTTGAGACATTCAGGGAGCAGACCCTGAAAACCCATAAAACTGATCCTGCACATTATTATACATCACCCGGAATTACGTGGGATGCAATGCTGTTATACACAGGAATTGAGCTGGAATTACTACAGGATTATGACCAGCTACTCATGGTTGAAGCAGGTATAAGAGGAGGATGATGTCAAGTTTCTCTTCGGTATGCAGAGGCGAAGAGCCACTACATGAAGGAGTATGACTCAAGTAAGCCCTCACAATATATAACGTACGAGGATTCAAATAACCAATATGCTTGGGCAATGTGCCGGGTCCTTCCTTACGGGGATTTTAAGTGGGTTTCTCCCGAAAACATCAAGCTAGATATACTACGAGATGATGACCCTCTCGGATACATTTTAGAAGTGGACCTTCAATATCCTACAGAACTCCATGACCTGCATAATGATTTACCGTTCCTACCTCAGTGTATCAAGCCCACGGGTTCTTCTACAAAGAAAATAGTTCCTCACCTTGGATCAGGAAATATATATGTGGTGCATTAAATGACCTTGAAGCAGGCCCTTAGTCATGGGTTACAACTGACTAAATTCCATCGGATACTACAATTTCAACGGTCATGTTGGTTAAAGTCTTATGTTGAATTCAATAACCAGCTGCGACAAGGATCGAGAAATGGTTTCGAGAAGCATCTTTACAAACTTTTTAACAATGCCATATTTTGGCAAAACTATAGAAAACATCAGAATCCGACTGAATATACGAATTTTCACCGATTGGAAGACATTGGAAAAACTGGTTGGTAAGCCTATATTTATTGATGGAACTATATATGGGCCTAATCTGGCGGCAGTACACATGGCGCAGCGGGAGGCTATGTACATTGGGATGTGTATGCTGGATATCTCGAAGACCTTGATGAATTGGTATCATTATGATGTGCTAATGCCCTATTACGGGCTTGAAAATCTGAAGCTCATGTACATCGATACTGACTCTTTCATCCATCATGTGACCACCGGATATTTATACCAGGATAAGTTACGTTTTCTGGAACATCTGGATTCTGCTGATTATCTTAGCGACCATATATGCCATTCTACATAAAAACAAGAAACTGTTGGTAACATTTAAAGATGAAGCCAATTGGCAAAATCATTCATCGTTTTGTTGGACTGAGACCGAAGATGTATGCACTCGACATCGATGGTGCAATTAAACCATACATCACCTTTGATAGCCATGTTGATTGTCTTAAAAGCAGAGAAATCATTAGAACCCCACTGAACCTAATTACGTCCCGTCAACGTAATGTTGCGACAGCGGAAATGAACAAAATATTCCTATCTCCACATGATGACAAGAGAGTAATTGCAGATGCCGGAGTATCCACATATGCCCATGTACATTACCATCATTTGAACGGCGAATGAAAGAAAGAACCCTAGAGCAGAAAAAAATACAATTTTTATTCCGAGAAACAACCAACACTGGAACGTAACTGACAAGTAAGCATGAAAACAGCAGAATAATAAAAGCAGAGTAAGGCGTTAAGTCTACCGTTCAGAAAACAAATTCTGACGCTGGTCCCAAGTCCAGTTTAAAGATGAGGGGCGTGTACCTCACCAAATAAGGTAACTGAACGCACTTTAGTTAATGTTAAAATAGGTAAATTGAAAAAGTAACTACTATCTCGTAGTCTGAAATATCCTTGGAAAACCTTTTAATTAGTTATAAAATGATATAAGTAACTGAACTTGGTCTAAAAGATCCTTGGAACGTGCATAAACCTCATAGCAGCTGATAAAGCTTGAAAATAGCATCATGACATTTGTTTAGCGTTACTGCTTATTACAAGACGATGCAGAGGGGGTAAAAGCTTGAAAAAGACACAAGAGGCTGAAGACATCAATCTGCATGAAAAAACGTATGAAAACTGTACGCCTAGACCTTTGCAAATATATCTCTAACAGTATCGAAGATATTTCTAGCAAGCAAACTTTTAGCTATGAGAACTACAGCTTTTAATCCTAGAGCTCCGAAATCATACCTCAATACCCAACCTCCGGATCCTACAGCTTTTAACCTCATGACCAGCCACCTTTAGCTATGAAGCTTAAAACGCTTAACGCTAGAGCCCTCAGATCAAACGTCAATACGAAACCTCCAGATCCTAAATCCTTAAACTCTAGACCGAGAGATCTAACCTTGAATCCATACGACCTAACCACTAAACCTACAGCCGTTAACCTTCAGACCTGCGAGCTTAAGCTATGAGACCTACATCCTTTAAACCCCAGGCCAGAAGATCGTGCCTCAGGACCTAAACATGTGACCAAAGGAGATGAGGAACATAACCTATATACATAGCCTTTCAGATCAAATGACTTAATCAAAAAGCCTAAGATATAAGCATAAGACGTCAAAACTTAACAAGGTTTCCTAGAGCTCCTTAAAGCATAAGATGGTACGAATAACAAGAAACCCTAGCAACAAAAGAACCTCAATTTTTATGAAAAGAGAAGCAGGTAAAAGTAGGGTTAAATTTACTGTATAAAAATCTGTAATCAGCATATATACCTCCTGCAGTGACAAAGATAGCTCTAACATCGACATGTCTCAAACATTTGCACCATACATACAAGTAGTTAGCATGAAAGAAAATAGTAGAGCTGAAATAATAAGGGTTAGATAGAGGAGGAAAGAAACATGCTTAGGATAGGTTAAGGAGGTAAGAACAGGGCAGCTTAAGAAAAGAGATTGAATGTTAATACCAGAATCAACTAGGTTGAACAATGATCAAGAAGGTAAAACAAGGGATATATTAGGTTAGGTTATAGTGGTAGAATAGAGGAACTTAAGGAAAGAACAATTAGGTTAACAGATGAAAAAAGGAAGCCACTAGCAAAGCACAGCTACGGTAGAACAAATAATGATGAAAGAAGGTAGAAATAAAGGAGTATATTAGGTTAGGGTAGTGTACAATAGGATGACATAGTAAAGCATAAATGTAGTACTTGCCTCAAGATTAACCGGCTTTAATCGCTGGACTAGCAAACTGAACTTCAAAACCATAAGACCACACCTCAGCCCACAAAACAGAGATAAAACACCCTACGGCCTTTATCCTCTAGACCAGCAGCATTTAGCTATGGACCCTACAACTCCTAACCCTAGAGCTCCAGATCATACTCAGGACCTACCCTCCAAGTCCTACAGTTATTAACCTCCCAGACCAGCAGTTTTTACCTGTGAAAACCTGCAGCTCTTAACACTAGAGGCTCCAGATCATACATAGAGACTTAGCCTCTAAATCCTACAGCTCTCAACCATCTAGACCAACAGACTGCACCTGTGAAAACTCTTAACCATAGAGCCTCAGATCATACCACAAGAGCTAACCATTAAATCCTACTGCTATTAACCTCCCATACCTGCAGCCCTACCTGTTAAAAACCTGCAATTCTTAACCCTAGAGTCCCAGATCATACCTCCGGACCTAGCCTGTAAATCCCACAGCTTTCAACCATCCAGACCAACAGACTTCACATGTGAAAACTCTTAACCCTAAAGCCTCAGATCATACCACAAGAGCTTACCATTAAATCCTACAGCTATTAACCTCCCATACCTGCCGCGCTACCTGTTAAAACCTGCAACCAGTAACCATAGAGCCCCAGATCATACCTCAAGTCCTAACCTCTAAATTCTACAGCTTTCAAGCTCCAGACCAACAGACTTTACCTAAGAAACCCTACAGTTCTTAACCGTAGAGTCCCAGAACATACCTCAAGAACTGAGCTCTAATCCTACAGCTATTAACCTCCCAAACCAACAGCCTCAACTGTGAAAACCCTGCAACTCTTAGGGAGATCATACCTCAAGACCTAACCTCTAAGTCCTATAGCTATTAACGTCCCAGACCAACAGCCTCAACTGTGAAAACCTTGCAACGGTTAGCCAGATCATACCTCAAGACCTAACCTCTAAGTCCTATAGCTATGAACCTCCTAGACCAACAGTCTTTACCTAAGAAACCCTGCAACTCTTAACCCTAGAGCCTCAGATCATAGCTTAAGACAAGCCCTGAGCACACCTCAAGTCACACCATTATAAGTTACAGCAAATTAAGAGGATTGACTACCTGCCTAAACACTGTCTAAATCCGCTAAGCATACAGATTGCGCATGGCCGCCATATTGCTCTTTTGGGTCTGTGGTGGACCACTCCCTTTTACCGTACTCCTTTAGCGGATTATGGTTCCTTTTCCTCATTTTGTTGTCAACTAAAACATAGCATAAAGATTCTGAATTTCAGTTAGCTATACCCTACAGCTTTTCTTCTTCATATTTTATTTACTTACACTTTTATGGCTTATTTATTTAATATTTATTTATTTTAATGCTTGCTTTTATATGTTCTTATTTATAGCATACATCAATTTTAATAAGGCAGAAATATAACTATAAACAACGTATTTTGTCTGTAATAATGAAATAACAAAGTGTTATTAAGAAATCATTTATCTTTTGGCTCACAAAATTATAAACATTTTAAATACACATTTCTCACATTTAAATTTCAGTATAATTCTATGTTTAAAACATCATTTACAGTTTTCACTTATATGAAATGCACTAGACAATTATCATTCAATAACTCTCCAATCATGACATATAGTAATTGTTATAAATCCGAAATGCAATTATATATAATTTATTAAATAAGAAAATCTTTTGTGAAACTATTCATTCTTTCAATACTGAAAATACTGAAGATTTAGCATACACTTCTATCACATTTAAATTTTAGTGTAATTCTGTATTTATCAGTTATATAAAATTCACTAGATAATTATTATTCAAGTATCACGACCGCGCCGTTGCTCAGTGGTTAGCCCGCTTGGCTCTCACAAAGGCGGCCCGGGTTCGATCCCAGGTGACCGCAAAGTGAGATTTGTGGTGGACAACACGGCGCGGGTTTTCTCCGGGACCTCCGGTTGTCTCCACCATCTCATTCCACTGGTGCTCCATCTTCATCTCATGTATCATCAGTGTCACCGCCTGCGGTGCCGTATGTAGTAAAAGCGGGCGTTAAACACTACATATTTCATTTCATCACAAATACATACTTGAAACATTTTAAAAGGTTTACGTGAAATACAGGTAAGTGCAGAAACACTGACACGTAAATAGAGAGAAGGTACTTTTGAAATCTTACTAAAGCTTTACAGTTAGAATGAATGTCTTATTTAAGATGCCTGGTACTGGAATTTATCTTTACCTTTTAACAAAAGAGAGAAGGAACTTGTATGCATCAGTATGCATACCAAGCGGGATGGCTAAGGCGGTGTATCTATGGTACACTTTCGGAACGTCTGAGTTCGACTGCCCTGGCCAACCTAACTGAACGATGGGTTCTTCTTGGGGTTTCCTAGGTTGTCAGGCAAGTGCTAGGTAAGTTAATTACTTCCCCAAGTTACCTGGTCCTCCATTTTATCTCCATTATCACTTCTTATCATCTCTCATCTGGTAGTCTCTTTCAGGGTAGAAGTGTGGGCAAGCGCCTCGGCACAGCATGGCAGAATGATATACTTCTGGTAAGCACTTCCTGTTTTGATAGGACCGCCTAAGTGGGCTGTTTCAGGACCATGGTGGGTGGGATATTGGTGGTACTGGCCTGCTGGGGAGTTTCCAACTGCTAAATCTTATGGGCCATGACCTCTATACTGTCGTTCTTACATGAATGTTCTTATATGTCTTACTTGACAATTTATAAGCAATTATTTTGCTTAATATTTTCCTCATTACCCTGGACATATAAGCAGACTGAAGTTATTGAGTTATTCCAGTATAATTATCTAATAGAAAAACAAGGAATTACGAATAATTTGTTGGCTATAGAAGTCTTGCATATTGTGGCTTTGTGGGTTCATGAAATTAAAAGTCCAATTGTACAAACTCAAAATGTTATTTATTTCCACCGAGTTACAGTTGGAACAGTTGCCGATTACATAGAATTACGTAGCGCACACAATTGCAATCCACCAGTTCGTCTGAAATAGGTCCACTCCACACTCACAATTACGTACAACTCATACACGTACGCAGTCTTCCAGTCCGTTCGCTAGCACGGCGCTCTTCACGGCTGCTGGCCAAGAACTGATTTGTGTCTGGAAGTTTCCCTATGGTTCCAGACGTCAGCGGGGAGGGGAAAGAGACGGTAAAGTGCCTCGTAACACTTCCCTAACCATCCCCTTCAGTGAACGCCACAAGATAAATGGATAGGTGTGGTCTGAATGCCTCCTGTCGCCCACCTAGCTGCCAGCTGGTCGTGCCTTCCGATAATTACGTGACAATAAATTAATTGCATATCCTGAGGACCTTCATCACTGTAACAGACTGGAAGATTTAAGGCTTTCATTTAATAATTAACCCTTTACATACCCGTTTAGTTCTGATTACGAAGGTTGAATACCCGGATACTATATTTCAGAGCCTGTAGTTATTGCAGTTTAACTGCTGACATTCCCTATATCGGTAAATTAAAACATCCTAAATTGTGTTCATTTTTAGAAGTATTCACAAAATAAGCAGTATCACACAGGCCTAGTCATTGCGTACACTATGCTCCTTTAATTTATGAAAGAACAGTAGATAAAATTCGAAATCTGTTAATGATAATTTAATCCGGGTTGCTTTAGATAAAGCTCCAGATGCGTGTAAATGATTCGTGTGCTATGTAATTGTTGGTATGGTCCGTAAAAATGAAATTTTGAAAACTATGTTCAAAGACTTCAAGAAGAAACAACAGTAAAACATTCTACTGTTGCAACACTGTTTAATAATGTGGCCAGATGGAATTAAATATAAAAATGTAGTTTAACTTTTATTAGATACTACTCTCTATAGAGTTATGGCAGCTACGAAATTAAAACTTTTATCAAATAAAATGATTCATGTAACATGCTCGATGCATGTATTGCGCTTAACTTTTTCTACTATTAACCATTATATAACAAGCATAAAAACAAGGTTTCCCTTAAGTTGCCAAAAATTCACTTCCTCCTAAACCAATTATTTCAACATGGAGCACCTGGTTACCGACTGCTATACGATGGTTGGCTGATAAGTACCAGGCCTCGCAATAAAAAAGCTATTTAAATTGTTGATCTTTATTTCACAACATAATCTCCAGAAAGGCTAATACATTTTTCATATTGGTGTTCTAATTTAAATAAACCATCCCTGCATTGCGCTGTATCATGGTCCTCAAAATAGCTGTTTACCACATCAATGACCTCATTGCTGTGAAATATTCATCCTCCAGAAATTTCTTGAGGTCCAGTAACAGTAGTCACTGTTTGCTACATCTGGAGGTAGGGTGGATGTTCAGGCAATTCGAACTTTAATTTTCACATTGTTTCAACTTCAATGATTGAACAATGGGTCAGAGCATTGTTGTGAAAATCCATGATGTTTTTCTTTGCCAAATGAGATCCTTTTCCTTTCACCTCATTACACAGACATTGCAGTAGTCTTGGGTAGTAGTCACCAGTGATACCTTTACCCTTTTCCAAGTAATCAATAAAACTAATTCCCTGTGAATCCCAGAAAACCCTTGGTATAACCTTATTAGTTGACTAAATTAACTTTGTTTTGGAGTTGGTTCACCTGGCGCAATCCACTTTTTGACTGTGATTTGCTTTCTAGAGTGTAGTGATGAATTCAGGTTTCATTCAAGGCAATGAGCAATCTCAAAATTTCACTGGCATTTTTATGGTAGAGCTCCAAATTCTTAACAGAAGCAATAATTTTCCTTTGCATTTTTGATCAGGTGTCATCAAATGTGGCACCCATCTTGCACAGGCCCGGTGGAATCCCGAAACACTACTTAAAATATTATCTGCACGTTCTTTACAGCCTCTGCTATCTCAAACAACTTTAATCTGCAGTCTTCCGGTACAAAATGATGAATGTTTTCAAAGATCTCTGCAGCTGTGACTTGCACAAGGCATAATGAGCGAGCCTCATCACCAGTACCCGTATGCTCCATTTTAAACTTTGCAACCCACGTTTTAATCATTGTATATGAAGGGGCAGAGTCTTTCAGTATACTGTCAACTTCCTCCTTGATTTCTTTAGGCATTAAGCCTTTCAAGTGGAACTATTTAGTCACTGCTCGTTCTTCCTTCATTTTCATGAAACCTATATGCTTGTTTTGTTTAAAATGCTATCATTCAAAAACTAAACATGCTATTGACTTGTAACTATGGATACAAGCTAATCTAGAGCTACACTATATGATGCTATCCATCAAACTGGCCCAGTGGCGCTTTCTTTGTGTGAGGCTTGGGAGTTATGAGTGACCCTCGTATATTAGTGTAACAATTTTCACATTTTTAAGAAACACACTCCAAGAACTAAATGAAAAATATAGAGAAAGCATATTGCTGAAGCAAAAAGTGCTATATGTACGGACAGAAGAGAGGAGGAATTAATTTATAGTAAGTGACGTTTCATCTGCATTTCTATACTCATCATAGTCACAAATTAACTGACGTACCATTGTTAATAATATTGTCGCGAACCCGTATCTACGATCGCGTGGCTTTTTTACACAAAAGGAACTGATAGGCGGGCAGCGTGAAAACCAAGAGCTGGCAGACGAAGATAACATGCAGATAAAGGTCTGCCGAAACAAACAAATTGAGATAAATGGAAATTTCTAGTTACTTCTTGATTGATAGAGACTGTTCGGGTTCTGGTTAATTTTCGAATAATCTAGAAATTATCGGTGAGGTATTTAAAGAGGCGACGACTGGCCAAGAGTGAAGTTGCAAGTTGCGAAACAAGAGTTGTTATTGTAAGACATGTAACAAGAGTGAGTGAGTCGCGAGAGGTAAGCAGAGAACAGTTGAGAGTGTTGTAAACTGAACGCTGTTATTGCCATCGACCTTGGTAGATTGATTGTGTACGTAATGTAATGCTGGTGTAATCTATAAGTGTATTTCTACGGAAATAAAGAACATTTGAAATATCTTCAACTCGGCCTTTTAATTATACGAACCCACAAAGTCACAATATAAGTATAATAGATAATCTCTTACTAGAGCTTCAAATCTGTACCTGATGAAGCTGCAAAGAAATCAGCAGAAAAAAAATCAACTATATACTTTAAAATAATTAAGAGTACCATGAATTACAAGATATTGCCAATATCTTACTTGTAAAATGGAAAGCTAATTCTCTGACATTGTAACTGTAAAAAGTATTCAATACTTCAAATATATACATATATAACATCTGTTGTAGAAGAATGTTATTCTTCTCAAAACACCTCCAGAGAATCAGTTCTGTCTTCAAGTCTCAAAATGAATATAGTTATATACTTTAATGGGAAGTAACTTCACTTCAGTAGCAGCTCTAGTCCACATACTTGGAATCTTTTATTGCTTTGCGATATTATACAGCATTTTAGTTAATTGTTGGAAATTAATTATTTCTTCATACTACCCGTATATAGGCTAAGGTTTTTGATAGAGTCAACATGAAAAATTCAATGCCATGGCCGGGATTTGAAGCACGTATCTCTTGGTTCCCGTTCAGTCGCTCTAATCCATTGAGCTACCATGGCCAACTTGCCGTCATGACATTATACGAGTCAAATAAAGAATTTAATGTCATGACGGCGAGTTGGCCATGGTAGCTCAGTGGGTTAGAGCGACTGGACGGAAACCAGGAGATCCGTCGTTATATCCCGGCCATGGAATTGAATTTTTCATGTTGGCTCTATTATACAGCATGTTAACACAAATTTTTAGTTAAAAGATAATAAAGATATTCAACATAATTTTGATTCCTTTGTTCCTTCTTCAGTTTTATGAGTTTTGCAATTTACAATTTTTGAGATGCTAATGCATATATCAATTTTAAATTGCATAACTACATATATATTTTTCATTCTTTAATTCATAGCTCTACTAGCCCTAGCGATTACCTTCTAAACATTTTTAAGATATTAAATATAAAAAATAATGGAAATAGCTTCTATTGTAAAATAATATTTAACATCGCTTATTTTCTGTACTGTTCACCAATGCAAAATAATTCTCTGAGAGGAATGTGTCATTCATGCCCTATTCACTCAGTGCACTAAAATTTAAATTTATTCACATATGTAGAGCCGTAGGAATGTTTTTGAATGGTCTGTAACTGAACCGATGCGGGGTGTCATAAACCTGTCGATGGAGCATATAAGAACCTGCTCCAACTCTCCTGCATCTCATTCTTCGGGGACTTTCTTTGCTTTGGTGGCTGTAAATGCATTTATTAATATGAAGAAGAAATAAAAGAAGTGATAGATAGTTAATAAATGTCAGTACTGATCTTACCATTGCTTAAGATTTTCCTCACTCCTAAGAATTGCAGATACGATTTCTCCACCATGCTTTGGCGGGCAAATGTACATGGATCTAACAATTGGAACTAGCTGTGACTTGATTTTTTCAACTAATTCTTGTTGACCATCGGCCAGCACTATGATTAGGCATCCTACTCTCTCACCTGTAACAGTTGTAAATATAAAAATACAAAATAATATTAATACATTTTAACCCTCAGCTTACCAGAAAATCTGTAATCTTTTCAGGCCCATCTTGTTTCAATCAATATAAATTGACACTATTTTCACGATTTATGATATTAATCACATTTGAGATAGAAAGACCATAATTATTTAATTCCCTTAATTACAAAACACAATTTATACTTTTATTGGTGGCCTTTTAATTATTTATAAAGATATGTGTAGTTTATTCCTGTTCCGTGCCATATGATTTTACATCCCAATTCTCATGTAAGTTTGCACAGTGTTCACAGACAATAGCATTAAGTTCTGGGCATTGTTATAACATGTCATTTGACTTTTTCTTTCTTCTCCACGCAATATGCGTATGTTCTCTTTTTAATTGGAGGCTCTGCTGCCCTTCCTGGATCTGGTGATAATAACAATGTCACTTATTCCTGCTAGCTGCTTTCCCAAATTGATGATGAAAGTCCTGTAGTGGTCGTTTCTTATGCACGGCTGCTGGGAATGGGATGGTGATGATGGTGGAATGGTGTTCTCGGAGCCCCGATTTGCGGCGACCATTTGTAGCGGTTGTGCGATGGTGATGTTGCGATGATGTGATTCTTTGAATCACGTTGAGGCGTTATTTGTAGCAGTATTTCACGATGTTCTTCGCCAGCGATGTGTTGTCGCAGCAAACATTCCTTCTTATTGTAGCTCCGACTCGCATGAGATTTTATCTTGGTCGTGGTATCGGATAATTGTATGGCAACTTATGCGAAGGAAATAAAAAACGGTTGAAAAAAGAATTTATTCAAATCCGAAACTCAATTTCAATATGATTTGTATTTTAAATCAACATAATACCACAATTTTAAATAATACTTTTCTCCCGTTGATCAATAATTAAAACAGGTGAAATTCTCTTGTTTGCAACTAGACTTTGCAAACGTCTAGCACTTCCACATGCGTCTGCTCACGTTGAAATCGCGATGCAAAAGACGCTATTATTTCTTATCGAACTATTGATTTTTACCTCTCGTTTCTATAACTAACAAATAAACTTCTTCTCTCTGGTCCACGTCAACACATTACATATCATTTTTTCATCTACAAATAATAAAACATTACATCATCTTGTATACATATTGCATCATCATCTCAAGACCCACTGAATTTAACACTTCTCCATATCGATTCTGAAACCACATATTTAAAATTTGTTTTAACTCTTGGAGCCTAAACCAAAACATCGGTTACAGTCCGACATTTCATTTTATTATTGTTGGCTTACTTCATCCAAATAATGCATGCATTCATTGCACTTACATCAATCACATTGAAGAAAACTACCAATAGTCTGCATCTTGTATTTCTTTTCATACTGTAACACAGCGTCTTCTGGTCTTTGGTGTCAACATCACCTTTTGTGGTATTGCATGTCATTATAATTTCAGGCTTCTTTGCTTCTGATACTGCTGGCTGGTTATAAAGAGACCGAAGTCTGGAATAACATGTTCTAATAGACCACGGCCTACAAGCTCGGTTAATCATTACATACCAAAATGAATAGGCACTAGTAGAGAAGATGATGCAAATCACAGATGGGTCTCTTGGTTCCGGTGGTAGTTAAAGAGTTAAGTGGGAAGATCATAGTGGTAATTCGATGAATAATTGAAAATGAATCCAGCGTTTGTAGAGCTGAGAGTTATTTGACAGTTTGTTCTTGAATACGGGAAAAACCAAGAGTAATCTTTATTGATGTAACTTATAGTAACCAACATTTGAACTCAAACTCTAAAAATAATGAAGGGATTAACTAAGCAGAAGACTCATCATCTTGAATCATTATGGTAAAACTGTTTAGAGAAACATGTTCACGCTACTGTATATAGTTAAAGAACCAATAAATTTTAGAATATGTGTAGTATAATTCTTCCAATAATTTAACATCAATATTATTAAATTTAAGAATAAAAAAGCACTGACATTTTAAGTTAAATTACTTAATTGAGCAGAACTCATTATATTTGATATACAGCAGTATATTGCTATACAAATTGATTTCCTTATTTTTACCTTAAAGATTGGGTTCTCAGTTGTAATATTGGGCAATGGCATATTCTCCATTAATGCAATGAATAATGTAATGTGGAACAATGAAATCATCAACATTTATTAATAATTAAATTAGCATTATTTAAATGGCAGATAAATCAACATCAACCCATGAGCTAAGAGAGAAAGCCATGAATTATCTTCCAAAGGAGCATTTACTAAGTTCAATAGAAGATTGAGTGGTGATTGCATATCAGCCCTTTTATCAGCTTAGGTGAGATGCTAAGGTGTTCTAACATACAGTCTGCTATCATGATGTCATAACAGAATTATGTGAGATACAGAGAAGTGCATACACCTTGTTTAGTGCATTCAAGGTTGTGAATAGCTGAGGGAATGACAATAATGTATTTTAGTGAATTTTGCTCTATAATATTCAAAGTATTGATGATTTTGAAAGTGATGCTATGTACATCAACCATTCTTAATGAAAACTTTTCAATTATTTGCACCCTAGTAAGAGTTAGTTAAAATAAAGGAGATCTATTCCTGCTTTGAAAAAGTCAAGACAGACAACAAAGTGAAGAATTATACATACATTACACATACATTGATCTCTAAATTTTATAGGAAAGTTGCCAGGTTTTACAGTTCTAAAAATGTATGCAAGTTCAACTGTTCATCATGTTTGTTGCATTGGAAGGAGTAACCCCTTTACAACAGCAAAACTTGGGATTACTCTATACCTAATGTACATAATTTCCACGGGTGGACTGTCAGAGAGGCCAGGCCCGACTGTTAGTCATGTGCCTATACCTCCTTCACTTCCCTACCCTCCTCTTCCTAGACTGCATACAGCAACGTTGGGGTGCCCGCCTCAGTAGGGTAGATGGTAGCATGTTTGCCTCACGTTCAAGAGGCTCCGAGTTCGAATCTCGGTCAGGGTGAGTTACCTGCATAAGGTTTTTCCGCGGTTTTCAATTGTCCTAAAGGACGAATGTCAGGTACCTCTAAGCCCCATGGACTCCGGGACTCCTTTGAGTATCATTTCACCCATTCCATTCATCGTCCGGTATGACTTAACGTCCGAGGACGTGAATTTAAAAAAAAAAGGTTTAGCTGACTGGCTTGTTAAACGATGTTTAGCTTTCGTGCGATTGTTGTTGAAATCTTAATTGTTTGCTGGGCAAAGTACTATTTCTTAAAATGGATAGAGTTGATTATTTACTGAAAAGTCCTTTTCATTCGTTAAAGGTAGAAGAAATATTTTGAAATTAAATAATTAGCAGTTTGTATAGTAAAAAAATCGTGGCTAATCGCAAGTGAAGAGAAACAAAGTGTATTTTGCTTTTATTGTTTGATATTTGGTGGTAAAATGTCTATGGGTGGCAGTTGGTTGTAAGGTGTTGAAACATTTGAGCGCACAAATTGCACAACACGAAGCAAGTGCACTTCACTTACAATATTCCTGAAAATTTAAATTGTTGTGAGCTGTAAACATTACTGCTCAGGTTGGTACGGCACATAAAGTATCAATCCATAAACACAAGGAACTAGCCAATAAAAATAAACACATACTGAAAAGAATGATATAGTGCATAACATTTTGTAAAACCCATAATCCAGCGCTGAGAAGTCACAGTGCAACACAAACATCCGAAAACCGTAGCAATTTCCTAGATTATCTCTTTGCAGTGATCTCAACAGTGTGTTAGATACCACCTCAACAGGACCGTCAGCTCCTGGGCACCGTCTCCGGCCTCTCTGACAATACTGACAGCCGAGAGGGAGCTGGCCGCAGAGCTTACCGGAAAGTTCTGGGCTAGTATCGTACGACACAAGTGCCGGACCTGACGCGCTCCAGGCGCCAAGAGTTCCGCCGCCTCACCTGGCATTTGGGCCCTCCAGCCCAACATAGCCATCCACAACGACCACCAGCCGGTAGTGCCTATGCCAAAAGCTCACTGCGCAGAGACAATTCCAGTCGCACCAGCACCTCTGCCCAACCGCCACCTGGCACCGCTGCATCTCAATAACCGACTACCGTCTCTACTTCTGCTCACACCGACGTTATCGTCGGGGCCTCCTGAGACCTGCCTTCAGATTCTTGCTCTACGCTGCAGTGAAGTGGTGCCCCTCAGAAAAGAGAGCCATCCGTATCACTTATAGAGGAGGCCCCACTACATGTGTACGCTTGCAGTTCGCCGGCGCATGGCGGCACTTTCCTTGCCGACACTGCTGCGCGTACGGGAACAGCGCCAACTTTTGCATAGCGCCTGTGCTGTGCTACTACTCTGGCGCCCGTACACCAACTGCGTGCAGAGCACACGACCTCAGGCGCCACCGCCGGTACTGCGCCAACTGTGATGGCCTCAGCCAGTTTACAGGACAGGAGCAGTGCCCCGTATACTCTCGCCAGTACTCCAACAGACTAGCACTCACCAGCGAGCCCGCTGGAGTGCAACCCGGGAAGAACTTTACCAGGTCAGCAACCGCCTACTCACTATAAAAGAGCTCATGACCGCCACGACCACCGCCGTCAACCATAGGCCTCCAGGGGACGATCTCCGGGACCTCAACGAAGAGGTCCTCAATTTGAACCTTCGCCTGAGCAACCTCGAGGATTCTATAACCGCCGTCAGCCTTCAACATAATACGACAAACGCCGCCATACACGGCGTCCAGGAGAGAGTGACCTTACAACGATAACTGACAGCCTTACTCCAGCATTGAGGATGGAGGCACCCATGGTGATGGCGCGACTGGAAGGCCACAGAACCAGGAACATGATGCTGGAGCAGAAGACGCCTGTACAAGGACTATGTGTAGCCAGGGCATTGTTGCCGTGCCGAGAGGAGGTGCCAGTGGCACTGTTAAAACCAACGGACACCGATCACGACGTCCAGGCCAGGACGGATTTGGGAACATGCGAGCCGTGTTAGGCGCAACAGCAATCGACAAGGTACAGGTGCTGGTGCCGACGAAACACCTTGGGCGCCGGCTAGAAGGCTTATTGGAGAAGGCGGCCGACCACCTGACCGCAGAACAGCTGGAGAAGTTTCGGCAACTGCTGAATCGATACCAGCGCGTCTTCAGCCAAGGCAACTGCGAATACGCCGCAAGAACACAGCGCTCCACCGCATTGACACCGGAGACGCCCGGCTTATTCGGCAACAACCTAGACGAGTTCGGCTGGCAAAACAAGCGGCTGTACGAGACCTGCTGGAGGACGTGAGATCCAGGGGAAAGACTGAAGAGTCTGACAGCCCTTGGTGTACTCCTGTGGTCTAGGTGACGAAGAAGAAAGGCGAGCTACGCTTCTGCGTGGACTACAGGAAGCTGAACGCTGTCACCCAGAAGGACTGTTTCCCCTTACCCCGGATTAACGACGATCTGGACACGTTAGCTGGTGCACAGTGGTTCTCGACCCTTGACCTGAAGTCGGGCTATTGGCAGGTAGCTCTAGACCCGCGAGAAAAGGAGAAGACCGCGTCTCGATAGGCCATGGCCTCTGCCAGTTCACATTCACACCCTTTGGCCTCTGCAATGCACCAGCTACCTTCCAACGTCTTATGGAGTCAGTGGTGAGAGGACTGACTTATGAAGCCTGTCTGCTTTACCTGGACGACATCATCATCATCATCGGTAAGACTTTCGAAGACCATCTGGAGAACCTGAGCAAGGTGCTATAGCGACTGCAGGCGACCAACCTGATGCTGAACGCGAAGTGCAACTTTAAATCGTTTTTTCACTTTCCATTTACTTTTACTTCCGCAAGAAAGTGATCTACTTGGCCCACAGCAACCGGGGTGGCCACAGACCCGGAGAAGACGCAGGCTGTGAGAGATTGGCCTCGCCCAAAGGATAAGAAAGACTTGCGCAGTTTCCTGAGCCTGTGCAGTTATTAGCGACGCTTCATAAAGGGTTCTGTCTCATCGCCAAACCCGTCACCCGCCTGACAGAAGGACAACGGCCTTATGTGTGGACGGAGGATGCCGAAGACGCTTTACAGCACCTGAAGAAGACCCTGTGCTGTAATCCAATTTTGGATTTTCCACAACCAGGTGGCACTCTCGTTGTGGACACCGACGCCAGCAACCATTGCATTGGAGGCGTCCTATCGCAGATCTAGGCCGGGGATGAGCGGGTGATCGCCTACTACAGCAAGATGCTATCCAAGAGAGAGAATAACCACTGCGTCACCCGAAGAGAATTACTGGCGGTATTAAAGACCTTGGAGCTCTTCCACGGGTACCTGTATGATCAGCCATTCCACTTGAGGACTGACCATTCCGCCCTAACGTGGCTATTGAGCTTTAAGTACCTGAAAGGCCAGAGAGCACGTTGGGTCCAGAGGCTGCAGGAGTACGACTTCACCTCCGAACATCACAGAGGGAAGAGCCACGGTAACGGAGACGCTATGTCCCGAAGACTCTGTCCAGAAGAGTGCGGCCAGTGCACAAGAATGAAAGAGAAGCAGCGTGCCGCAGTAGTCGCGGACGCAGACTCGGGGCCACTCTTGAAGGAAGTAGAGACAGGGAGAAGACCCACCTGGGAGGACATCGCACCGAGGAGCGCTACCTACAAGTGGTACTGAGCCCAATAGATCTCGCTTAAGATCATAGAGTGCGTGTTGTTCCAGATATGGGAATCCCCCGATGGGAGGACGCAGAGAGAACAGTTGGTATTTCCGCGTAGTAAGTTCCCGGAGGTCTTGGAGGAAGTGCACGCTGGTACATAAGGAGGATACCTGGTAGCGAAACGAACGATTGACAGACTACGGCAGCACTACTACTGGCTGAGGCACCAAGCAGATGCTGAGAGATGGTGCCGTCAGTGTCACGCGTGTGCAGCGAGTCGCGACCCCCAGACTAGGAGGCGGGGTCGCATGTAGCAGTACAACGTCGGAGCGCCATTCGAACGGATAGCCGTTGATATAGCTGGACCGTTGCGAATGTCCGACCGAGGCAACAAGTACCTGATGATGGTCGTGGACTACTTCACCAAGTTGCTGCGGGTGTATGCCCTCCCGAACAAATAGGCAAAGACAATCGCAGACTGCCTGGTGGAGCAAGTGTTCTGTTAATATAGGGTGCCGTTGGAGCTCCACAGCGACCAGGACACCAATTTTGAGTCCAACCTGATGAAGGAAGCAGTAGAAAGGCTTGGAGTTAACAAGACCCGTACAACACCCCTACATCCCGAGTCAGATGCCATGGTCGAAAGGTACATCAAGACCTTAGAGGAACACCTGAGGAAGGTCGTTGCCAGCCATCAGCGAGAATGGGATGTCAAGGATCCCACTGATCTTGCTGGCCAGTCAGCTTAATGACGCCAACCAGCTTAATGTTCGGCCGGGAATTACTCCTCCCTTGTGACATGGCTTTTGGAAGCTCTCCAGTAACAAAACAGCCAATGACCGACTATGTGTAGAACCTAGTGGACCACCTCCACGACATGCACGAGACTTTCGCCAGATCATCCAGAAAAGGGAGCGACCGCATGAGGACCCGATACGACAGGCAAGCCAACAGCCAAGGGTTCCAGTAAGGTGACCTGGTCTGTTTGTACCGCCCTACCCTGACTAAGGGACGCTGCCCAAAGCTTCAGCATTCATGCCAAGGACCGTACCGGGTGGTGAAGAGGATTAATGGCGTGGTCTACCGCATCCAGAAGGTTCTCCGAGGAAAGATGGTGGTACACCTGGATGGCTTGGCCCGCTAAGATGGTGCTGTTCGGGACGACCAGCTTTGAGGAGGGAGCAGTGTCACCTGAACGTACAAGAACAGCTGACAGAAAGAAAGGGAAACCGAGGATAGGGAGCCACGCCTACGCGTGTGTCAGAATACCTCTTGCTGGGAGTAGGAGAAATGGACAGTGTAAAACCCACGCCTAGCCCAACGATCAGCACTAATGACGCGGCTAGGAGAGACGGCTCGTGGCGGGAACCTAGAACAGTGATCACTGGGTTCCCCCTACTCTGCTCGCCTAGAAAGATCGCGTAACACTGGGACGACTTCGTGTGCAGAAAGTTCCAGAAACGGCGACCTGTCTATACAAGTGATGCGGTGGACGAGTCAACCAGTTTTTAGGCAGCTCTAGAGAGGGTTGTAGGGCAAGGCGCTGGGTAGCGAGTGCAGCATGGATTGTAATTGTCAGAGTTCCCTGATTGTGAGTGTTACGTGATTGCGAGTGCTACATAAGTGTCTGT